>JAHQIW010003556.1:0-58980 GCA_019055375.1 Parelaphostrongylus tenuis
GCCATTTAAGAAACGGAGTAAGCTTTAGAAATTTTCGGAATTTGAGTTATCGAGCAACTTCACGATAATTAGCGTCTTTGCTGTTTTCGTGGTCACAAGTGCCGGCTTTATGTCCTCAGGTGTCACTGCTGTGGTTTTCGCGTGGAACCGTAAATCCATTCGCTCATATTGCACCGTTAGAGCGGTCACATTGCCGTTGCACTGGCTACTTACCCCTCTGAAGCGTGGCAACTCAATGCATTTGTACTGCTGCCATCACTGTCGACCGGTGGACATTAGATATCAGTGCCGCTGTATTCTCGTTGTGCTTTCAAACCCTTCTTCTTCCTGTTTTAAGCCGTTGCAGTGTCGTTGCACCTTCAAAATCACAATTTGAGACACGACAGTGCAAAGCCTTTGTTGCAGCAGTGGTTAATGCAATAGCTTTCGCGTGGAAGACCGTATATTCGCTTTTCGAATTAAACATTTGGAGTTCTTCCTGTGCCGTTGCATCTTTGAATTACACTACTGAGGCGCAGCTATCAATTTCTTTGCACTGTTGTCATCAGAACAGATCGTAAGGCGTTAAGTCTCAGTTAAGTTGTATTCCCATTGTTCTTCATACCCGCCCTCTCAAACAGCAGATTAAAAGTCGTTACAATGTCGTTGCTCCATCAAATCACACCTCTGAGGCACGACAGTGTAATGCCTTCACTACTTTCATAGGTGGAAATGCCTATCTTGTGACATCAGGTGCCAATGCCATAGCTTTCGTATGGAAGCTATACATCCTTTTTTTTAGTTGCACCTTTATAGCCGTTAGAGAGCCGTCGATTCTGCCAGTTACACCTATGAGGTGCGACAATTTGAAATCTGAGCTGATGTTATGAATACCGATTGTAAAGCCAGAGGAATCAGTGCGGCTGACCCGCTGCACCTTTCAATGCTTTCGCTCTAATCTTACACTTGGTATTGTTGCGATGCCATTCAACTTTTCAAGCACGACTTTGAGGCGCGATAAATCATTGCCTTACGTCCTACTGTTAGTCATGAATGTCGATAGAAGGCATTAGGTATCAGTAAAGTAGGATTCCCATTGCACCATCAAATCTTTCCTTTTAGGTTGTTCATTCAAAGCCGTTATAATGCCGTTGCAACTTCAAAACACATCTATGAGGCTCCACAGGGCAATGTCTTTGGTGTTGCCATAACTGGAAATGCCAATCTTACGGCATCAGGTGCCGAGGTTTTCGCGTGGAAACCATGAATTTTTGCGCTCGTATTGAGCCGCTACGGTGCCTTTGCACTTTTAAATTCCACCTTTGAGGAGCGGTAATTCAATGAAGTTTCTAAGAGTGTTTGCAGTTTTTCCGGCGTTGTTACGCCAAAGCCACACGTATTTTGGTTGTATCTCCCGCTTCATCAGTGCCTTACAATCTAGTCCACTTTATAGCACGGATTTGGAGACTTTATGGTGATACGTAAGTGTGAGCGCATGGCTTTAACGCAAGTACCTTAGAAAAACTTTGAGCCTTCTAACAAACTGTATTGGATATTTGCGCGTGGTCCAGAATCATCGAAAAGATGCAATCCGGTGTTTGCACTTCTGTCATAAGTACAGGTCGTAAGACTTTGGGTATTAGTAAGGTTCTCTTCCCGCTGCACTTTTCAGATCCATCCTTCTGAATTGCATATTCGAATCCGTTACATTGCCCTTACGCCTTAGAATCATACTTCTCCAAAACGGCAATGCAATGCCATTGCTGCTGTCATACCTATAAATGTCCGGCTTATGGGCTAAAGTGTCAGTGTCCATGTTTTCCACTGGAAAGCATAAGCACTTTCTCACAAATTATACTCTTAAAACCATAATCTTGACTGTTTTTTAAAACCTCGTAATAAACGCACAAGATAATTCCAAAAAAGAATGTTTTTAGCCTAAGCGAGGTTGGTACACCAGGGCCATACACTGGTGTTTCGGAGGTTTCGGCCTCCTCGTCAGTGACTCCCGCCTTACATTAAGCCCTGCATTGTGGCAAGGAGGGAGGCGTGTGTGGTGATGGCATAGTGTACAATGACACTGGTCCATCACCACTGTTCAGCCGATGGATTTCGGCTGTTAGACCAAAACTAATTCATATGGTCGACAGCCTAAACGAGGTTGGTACGCCAAACCTCCGAAACCACGGGTGTATGGCCCTGGCGTACCAACCTCGCTTAGGCTAATAACATCTTAACATTCATTTTAACATTAACATTCATTCGTTAACATTTTTTTAACATTGACATTCATTCATTAACATTTTAACATTCACTCTAACACTAACATCCACATAACATTCAAATTCCGAAAATTTCCAAGGCTTACTCCATTTCTTAAATGGTCTTACTACTGCACTGTATCAGTGAAAATGCAATTATATTTCACACTCATAGACTCTCCTCCGAACACAGCTTTTCCTCCAAAAACTCAGTTATCAATCGATAGCATAAATTTTGTCAATTTTAAAGGTGTCATAGATTTCCAAAAACGCTTTTCATTGCCCTGATACACTAAAATTGAGATTTCATTTCATAGCCGGTGCGCATACCATGGTGAGGTATGAAGACAAATCTCGTGACATTGGCATGAAACCAGCGCATTTTATAACAACCATTCGATTCTCAGATCAGAGAACTTCAATAGTGTTCTTCTCAAATAGCATATGTTGCACACTGAAAATAACATTTCATTTGACACTTAAGCATCTTTCACTAGGCAAAGCCTTTTCTCTAATTTGCAGTAATCGCTCAACAGCATAGATCACGACAATTTTAATGGTACACTTGGTTTTTCAAGCAGAATTTTTGTTGCAATGCAACACTGAAATAAAGAGCGTATTACCTCACCGTCACAGCCAATACGAAGCAACTCCAAAACATAATCGGCAAGTGCGCGCTAAGTGCGAATTCCGACATTCTTTTAACCGCAACGAAACACTAATAAATCGTTTTTGAAAACCAAGCGGACTATTGAAATCGATGAGATTCGTGCTCTCAAATGGCTGCTGAAACTCTAATAGAAAAGCTCAGCGAAAAATGCTTGAGTGTGAAATAAAGTTCTACTTTTACTTTAACAGTTCAGTATAACATTTTTTAGGAATAAGATAAACTGTTCAGTTTTTTGAGACCAAAGCAATCAAATGACTACGATGACGTCAAAAAGCAAACAATACTTTTTTAACAAGGCCCTAAAAATGGGTGCGGGTAAGGGAAAAGCACCGAAACTTTACCGAAAATCAAGCATGTTGTTGAACCACAATTTTTTCTCCTGTCGAATGACTACTAAAAGTCTAGTGAAAAGAGTGTGCTTGACTAGGAAACTACGAACGGAGCTATATACCATCTTTGGTACACGTGATCCGGAAAGGGTAAACTGCTGTGACTCGATTGATGTCAAAACAAAACTGTGTCAGGGTCCCTCATGAATGTCGCTGTGTTATCCATCATCTAATATTCCGCAACATCGTTACTAGTGAGTCATCACCTACATCTTACCTTACTCAAAGGATAGAAATTCATAGTATGCATTAACATCTAATGCTAAAAATGAGTTGTATCCTAGCATAGATGTGGCAAAATGGGCAAAGTGGCTATGGTATCCGCGATATTTGGCTACCTGTATTTTCCCGGTAGAAAAGTCCTTTTTCGCATTATTTTCATTCTCTCGACAATTTGTTCCAATACGACTGTTCTGTCAAAAGTGGTCCGTGAAAAGTGGGATTCACATTGATTTACTACGAAAAGATCCATTCTTTTATCAGACGACTAGTGGTTAATTTGACTTCCAACTGATCAATAATGTCATCTAATCTTTATGATGACTTACGGTGATCGTATAGAATGGACGGCCATAAAAATATTGAAATGGGCAGAACATGAGTTGGAGAGCACTTCCATGCGTTGACAATGATCGGGTTATATGTAAGAAATATAAAACATAGCAAAAGCTATTCTCTCATTTGGCCGCTTTTAACGGTGGTATGATGAAATAATATACAAGTGATGTATAGTGATGTGCGAAACCGCACCAAACTATACGTTTTCCACGTCACTCACATCACTGGATATATTATTCCATTATACCACCACTAAAGGCGGTCAATTGAGAGAATACTGCATTATCATCCATACCCAGTATCCGTCAGTATAAGTGGGTTGTGTGGCGATAGCGACTACCACGTCAGAACGTTCACGGTTGGCTGCTGACAAATAGATGCGTTGTAGCGTAGAAAAAGATGTCGAAACGGGCATCGGTAGTGCACGGTTCACGCATGCGCTTCCGGATAGGGTGAAATGTGAGTTCGGGTCCCAACAGACGCAAAAGTTTTGAAAATCACTGGGTATCTAGCAGAGAGTTGTACATATACAATTTTTATAACCAGTAAAGCCTCTTATATAACCAGGTGATAAACTGAGCGTTTTGGCATCTATAGTTGCTAACAAATTGCTTTCTACTATCTGAATATAGAAAAATTCGCAATAGACATAAAATTAGTCGTAATCTCACGGGCAGCCATCCAGATTAGATGGGATTTATGTCCATCTGCTTCAAATCGTAGATGATGACGAACGTCTCAAAAAACCATAGTGCAGAAGAAATTGTTTTATCCCGAGGAAGGCATATGACACGTCATAGTTCTTTTACACTTTTCGTTTTGTGGACATTAATCATTTCGTTCAAATATGAGTCTCTTGTTTTTCTCGTATCTATGATTCTTAGTCTACTAGAGGTTTTTGTGAAAATAATCGATATGAGTTGTATATATCTGGCTTACAAACGATTATACGACCGTACATGCCGCCATATATTCTCTTATCCATTTGAAGAATTTCTAGTGTTACATTCAAATCAACCTGAAAGAATGGGATCATTTCACTGCCTCTTGCTGTCGGCGTGAGATTGAAGAGAGGACAGCTTTGCATTAAAATGTTCCACCAATAATCAGTCATCTAAAACATGCAGAATTAGTGTGCCTATGCTCATATGCATCAAACTAGACCACTTAGTGAATATTCCTTTTTAATAATGGAAATGTAACGAGGCTGGAAATACAACAATAAGAAATGCACAAAAATTATCAAGAAATACTACTGCTATCACTTTCCTCAAATTCTTCATAAAGACTACTTATCTCTAAAAAAAAAAAACTGAGTTCCACCCCGCTCTGTGCATTATATGGTGTATGTTGTCAGTGTGCTCTACGTAAGCAGCAATGTTTCTTCCGACATTGAAAAAGTTATAGTTGCTCCTACCTGTCAGATGCTGGAAATGTTGGAAGCAGCTCGCTCTAAATCGCAGTCGTATTTCTAGGAAGGACAAAAATAAGATTCTGCTCGTTCGATCAGTCAAACCAAAGGTGTATTTCTATTTCAACAGGCTACTGTCATCTGTAAACTCATGTCGCTAGCTGTTGAAAAAATATGCAATCGTTTTCTTTGATGTTTTTGACTGCGTTTTACGCAGTCGTACGATGTTTTGTGATCGTTCTTCTAGACAGTAAACATCCATTGAACAGACCTTAGTGCATTGTGCTACTCATACGCTACAAATCTAGGCGCCAAGTTCACGTTTTATCATTACCACAATCTGGTATGCTCTCTGGAATGTGTTCTGAGTTGTCTTCATATGGAAATTTTGAGATCAAATGAAGAAGAAAATTGCTGTCCTGCTGAGATAAGAGAGTCTTCACATCCGAAGTCGTATTCTTCTTCGCCTTGGGTTGGGTTGACCGTACTGCTAGGGATGGAGCCCACCTCGACTGAGTCGGTCAATGAGTCTGAACTGTAAGTCTCCACGTCGTAGCCAAATAGTGCAAAATCACTGAAATAGTGCAACAGAAATGTTTAGTTGGTGGGCAGAAGATGCGGTCGTGTGGAAACACTGATGAGCGTACCGTCACTAGAACGGTGATCATCGTCGGTAAATGAGAAATCTCTCTCTCTCTCTCTCTCTCTCTCTCTCTCTCTCTCTCTCTCTCTAAATCTCAAGAACTTGAAGGCTTCACTTTATTTCTTAAATGACCTTTACACAGAGAAGTAGCAGTATAAATAAGATTTTATTTTACACTCGAGCGTTCTAAGCTGGACAAGCCTTTGCTCTGCAAAATCAGTCATCATTCGATAGCCCAAATTTTGGCAGTAAAGGCGTTGTTGTTCTTTCGAAAGCATTTTATATTGCACTGCAATAGATTAAGATTTCACTTCATACGCCCCGACCATAACTTGCAGTCATGTAGATAGATTTCTTGCGTTGTAACCAACCACTAGATAGCTTTTATTTGGGAACATGAATGGTGTTTTTTTATTTCTAAAACGGTTCTATACGGCATTGTAACGGCAAAAAAAAAATTATCCCACACTTGAACAATTTTCACTGAATAAAGCTGTCCTTTAAGAAATTTGGTAATCGTTCACTGGCCAACATTTCGGTGAATTTAATGGTATTTTTGATTTCTCGAAAGACTTTTTGTTGCGTTGCTACACTGAAATTAAGATTACATCTCATACCCGGCCACATGTCAGTTGCGCTGCTCGATCGATACTAGGCAACCCCCATATCATACCAGACAAGAAATAGACACCAAGTGCGAAACCCGATATCTTTTAGCCGTAACAACGCACTATTATGTCCTTTTTTAAAACCAAGCACATCATTGGAATAGTTGAGAATTGTGCTATCGAGCAATTGTTAAAATCCGAAGGAAAAGCGAAAAATGCTTGAGTGTGGAATAAAACTTTTTTCTCACTCTCACAGCGCAATAAAAACGCCATTTGAAAAACGTAACGCAGTGATGAAGAGTGATTTGCATTAATATTTGCGTCAGGTGGGGTCCCATTGGGTATATTATAACATCTTACCACTGCTAAAAACGGTGAAATAGAGAAAATTCTAAATGCGACACACTGTTCAAATTTTCGAGATTTCAAGCAATAGAATGACTCTTAAAAGGTTTAAGAAGGTGAAACACGCTACTTACAAAGGAATGAAAATAAGGTTGTATAGCAGAAACGTACCGAAAAGCGTTTCCGAAAATCAAGCATTTTGTGAAAACTACAATTTTTCAGCTATCGAGTAAATATTAAAAGTCTAGTGAAACCAATCTTATTGATAGGAAACCACGAAAAATCCATAATAAATTTTCGCTGCACTTGGTCTTGAAGAGGTTAACCGCTGAGACTCGAACGATGTTAGAACAAAACTATGTCAAGACCCCTCATAAATACCGTTGCATAATATATCATCTGGTACTCTACAGCAGAGTTATTAGTGAGCAATTACCTACACCTTACCTTGCTGAAGTGATAGAAAAGTTCAGTTTGCACTAACATCTAATGCTAAAGATGAGTTGCGTGCTATGAATAGGTGTGGACAAAGTGAATAAAGTGGATATCTGAGGTACTTGGCTGGTTGCATTCTTTCGACAATTTACCCAATACGCAAGATTTCAAATTCGATATTTAGCGGAAAAATTCTTTCTTTTATTGGATCAATGGTCTCTAATTTGACTTCCAAGTTGATCAATAGTTGATCAATAGTGCCGTCTATTTGTTACGTCAACTTACGGCGATCATATGGAATGGACGGTTGTAGAAATATCGAAATGGGCACAACATGAGTTGAAGATTACTTCCAAGCGTTGAAAAAAATCTGGATATATGTTGGAGATATCATACATATAGCAAGGAGTTGTATATATACAATTCTTATAATAAGTAAGGCCTCTTCTATAACGAGGTGATAAACTTAACGCCTTAGTTTCTCTAGTAGCTGAAAAAGTACCATCTGAGGTCTAAAGATAGGTAAGTCGGTAACCGATATGAAACTAGTCACGATTTAAGAAGGCATGTACCCAGATCAGAGCGTAGAGGTTTATGAATTATTAACCCATAGCTGATTGTCATCCCTTTTAATTCATAGACGATAGTGAACGCCTTTAACAAATCATAGTGAGGAGGAAAATTGTGTTACATTAAGAAATGTGCACGGATATTATAATTCTTCTGCAGTGCTCGTTTTCTAGACATTAGCTACTGCGTTTGGATATCGGTCTCATGCCTTTGCATGTATTCATCGCTTCCGGTCTAGTACACGTTATTGTGCAAACAATATTTGAAAAAAGCTTCAATTCACGACGAAGACAACTTTATATTGAAAGTCTTAAAGCACAAAATGTGTTGGTGTGAAAGAATAACCGAGATTGAACGTAGATGTATCTAATGGCACTGCAACTCGGGCATTGTTCTATTGCAAAGACTTCTGAAGGCGCAAGTGTTATTGCATGTGTCGCACGGTCGGCCTTCCGTGTAAATTGGAGTGTTGGGTTGGATGTGCCTGAAGTTGCATAGAGATCAACCACTGTTTTGAAATCTTTTTGTCTGGTTGACTTACGCTGTCCCATATGAACAAACGAGCACTATGGAAGATGAAGAATCATCACAACCATCTCTGCCAGAATTGCATTCACTATATGCGCATCCTATCTTCGTCGTATTAGCATTCGCCATCTAAAAGACTTTTTTAGGTTATTCCATTAATTGTTATTTCCAATCTTTGAAAACTGGATTGAGCCGTCGTAGAGTGTCGTCCACTACCTCGTAGACTAACAGTTATCTTATTATCTAGCCTTATGTCTATTCAATACGTAGCAGCCGCTGCCTGATGACTGCCGAACATGCAGATATCTATCCTCATATTTATTTCATTAATGCTTACTATAACATCACAACCAACCTGCAGAAATGGAATCATACCACTGTCGCTTGCTGTCGGTGTCGCCTTCGAAAGAGGGAAACCCTGCATTGAAGTGTTCCACCAACCATATATAAGCTAAAACCTGCTGAATCGGCGTGCTTATGGTCATATGCATTCAGCTCGAATAATTAGTGATAAATTTTTTTTGGTATTGGAAAAGATTGCAGGGCTAGCAATGCAACAAGGAGGATTGTACAGGAAAACGTCAGGAAATACTGCTGATATCACTTACTCCAAAAGAACTACTAAATCTTCAGAAAAATCAAAGTTGAGCATTCACTCTTACTTCGTGGATCACTTGATTTACGTCTCCAATCTTTCCCGCGTAAAAAGCACTATTACTTCCGACGTTGAAAAAGTTCAAGTTGCTCTCATTGCGACACATCTTAGAAATGTTGAAAGCAGATTGCTCTAGTCCGCAGTCGTACGTCTGAAAAGACCAAAATAACATTCTGCTCGCCCAGAAAAATTAAAATACGTATTTTTTAAAAAAAAGGATCGTTATCACCAGTAAACTCATGTCGCTTGCTGATGAAAAATTTTTAGCTTCAGTACCGTTGCCATTTTTCACTTGTCCATTTGCAAGATCCCCTCTTAACAAAAACCTCTTAGTGGCGACGTGTGATTGTAACTATTTTCTTAGACAATGAAGAGCAAGTGCTGAACAGACCTTAGTACAATGTGCAGAGAGTAAGCTGCCATTCTAGTCGTCGCGTTCATATTTGTATCATTTCCACAATCTGGTATGCTTTCTGCAAAGTGTAGCAGCATTCAAAGTTGAGTTGAACAAGGAATATTTGGAGGATAATGAAGAAAATTGGCGACCTGCAGAGATAATAGTATCTTCGTAGTCGATCTCATCTTCTTCGCTCGAGTCACTGGAGTCGTTTGAGCTGCTATGCTCCTCCACTGAGACGCTCTCATCTTTTTCGCTCGAGTCAGTGGAGTCGTTTGAGCTGCTATGCTCCTCCACTGAGACGCTCTCATCTTTTTCGCTCGAGTCAGTGGAGTCGTTTGAGCTGCTATGCTCCTCCGCTGAAGCGCTCGACTGGTCTGAACTGTACGTCTCCACGCTATGACCAAGTCTGACTACCTGAAATAAGACAGTAGGAATCTTTGCTTCTTGAATGAAGAATTACTGCAGTGTGTAAACTCTAATAACGTACCGCTACGAGAACGAAAACAGCGATGAGAATGTTCATCGTTGGCAAATGAGATGGCTTCGAAATCGGCTACATTTATACAAGCTGTGTCAGTTTTTATAGTGTTTTGAACAGTCGATAATCAATTTTCCGTTTTGGAGTGACGAAAACATCACATATTTGACATAATGCCTACGTAGGAATTGAAGTCAATGTTTACACTTCAATTGATGTATAATTATACAATAACGGGCACAACATCCCAATTTTTTGGTTTTTTGCCGATGAAACAGCATTTTCTTGGAAGATTCTTATCATATTGCAATTATTTCTATTCAAACGCTTTTGGCAAGACTTCATAGATATACAAAGTAATGTAGATTGATGTGCAAAACTTCCGAGTCAGCCGCGACTAGACGCGCACCCTCACCCTATCCGGGAGCGCGTGCTCTATCCTTATCTATATTCTTATCATGATAGCGACAGACTGTTCGTTGATAGCAATGAAGACAGTCGTGTAAATCAGCGGAAAAGTCTGTGGTTTTGCCAATATTACAGATCTTCTTGAGTACGATAATATTTTCTGGCATTCATTTTTGTTTGTGAAGACGACAGTGTGAGAGAAAAGTGTATCATTACTTAGCATCAAGTTTTATCTTCGCCAGATTCAAGTGAAAATTGTCTCACCAATGAGTAAATAAATGGGTAATGGGTCACTAAAATATAGGCATCGAAAGCCTTTATTGTCTCGAGGAAGATACAGAAAAATCTCTTACAGTGATTAGGAATGCGCATAAAAAACTTAGAACTTTACTTATTATATAAAACTATTTCAGAGTATCCCTGTTTATTTCAAAAAACCATATGGAGACTTGTAACTGTTACGTGAATCGTTGCTGACTGAATGTGAATTTTCGCAATTGTTCAATGATTTCAATGGCAAAAAATCTATAAATTGTTATTCAATGTAAAGCCATCATGCCCTTTCGTTTTATAAAAACAAAATGATGATGACGATGACATGTAGCTGTTATGCAATGTGTCAGCTATGTTGGCTATTTTATTCCATTCGATCTGAGCTCATGAATGCGATCGAGTTAGGTGGATTTAGTATTCTCGTACAGCACGGCCAACGCAAAAGTGCATTGACAATTTCTCTTTTTTCTAGTCTTTCTGAGATAATCGCTTACATTGAAGTCAAATGCATCAGTAGGTCTACTTTATTGCTTCATTTGTCGAAGAATAAGCTTTTTCTTGGACCACGGAATCTCAGAAATCTACTGATCTTTTTTTCTACTTCGTCCTCCTTCTTTATAAAATATCCATCTATTTTATGTCGTGCCACTAATCTTCCATGTAACACTTTGTTCCCTGTAACGATTATCTTCAGATCTTCCTCATTGAGGGGTCTAAATCTGAGCAACCGATGTGATATTATGGGGGACCGATTCACCGCGTCATGTAACACTTACGCTAAAAAGTAAGTAGTCTAAAGAGCAAATTGCTTGGTGTAATGATTTAGGTATACCCCTCTTAAGCTACAAAGTGAGAAGCCTTCGGCGTTGATTATTCCGTAAGAGATGCGCTAAGTACATGACTTTAATTTCTAGCCTTGTTTGAAGTGATTATGCATATGTAGCCTTTTCACTATTTGCGACTGCCTAACAATGCGTCAAGTCAGTGATGCTGTTCTCCCAGGCAAGTCTGGTATCATTTCTCCGGTTGGCGAGGAATGGAAGGGTTGCTGAGCCTTGAGCACGGCTCCGGAACCGTCAACCATCAATTGATGGATCATGTGTGTCGCAGATCACCTCTAACCACTCGCAACACGCGCTCTTTGTTTATGGTATGAGTAGAAATTTTCATGCACTCGCAGATGGTTGTCTTTGCTTACAATATTTGGGATGTACACTGCATGCAAAATTCGTCGCAGAAAGCAAAATTCGTTGAACCCTCATCTTCTCACATTATTTAGTTCAATAACAACTTCATCCGTGCATATCAAAAATGGCAACTTATTGATCAATGCCACGATTAACAGAAAGTCGGTTTTCAAAAGTTGGAGAAGGCAAATTGTTAACGAAAACCTTTCACTGCGATATTAAAAGTGTATACTTAACTGTGAAAGCGCCCATAACGGGCGCACGCATGGCTCAAAAATAACTGTCAGGCATATTGAAATTTAAGTATGGTCTCAAGAGAACACTGGAAACGAAAGGTATTTTTTTCTTATGAGATTCTGTCGTCTTATACCACTCGCAGAAATTGCCGTTTTGGTTATAAATTAGAAATCAGTGAAGCGCTAGACAAAAATCGTTTGGTTCGATTAAATAGTATCAAACTCTGGACATGATCCAAACAAATAATGATTCTCCTTATTGTACTTGCATGAAGCACTCGAATTCTATACAAGCAAGGTCGCTGGAAGTGATTTCAGCAGCGCCTTCGTTTGTGAGGAGTTTGTTGTGCAGAAGTTTGCAAAGATCTTTGAATAAATAGTGGTCAGTTAGTGAAAGATCTATCGAGTACGACGGATAACATAAAGTTTCGCTACCCAACTCTTTCAATCTTGGTAGCTGTGGAGTTTCAAAACATAACTTGCCTTATTCACTCAGCAGTATCGTTAAATTCATGCGTTCTCCATTTCTCGAGCTTTTTTCAATCTCGAATCTTTCAGAGTTCGCGATACAATTGATTAGCTTACAACGACTCCTTTGCAAGTTCTCGAATAGCTATATATGTGATTAGTTCCAACTGATCCTTCATTTCATCGTCTTCGAACTAGAGGACGTCGTCAAGTTACCTCATTTTCAGTTTGAATTCTTGTTCAGTTAGACTTTTTCAAGACAATGATGCCTCGCCCATCGACACACTCTTCAGTCCATTCCCTTCCCCTAGCATATTAAGTTCACTTATTCGCATTGATTGATTCTCTTGAGATGTGGGTCATGATAGTCGCAACGTGTTATTAAGCATAGTAGAGTCAACACGGATGAAGGTGCCTCGTCTAGCACTACCCTTATGTACAAAACTTAAGCCCTGCTGCAGTGGCCGACTCTTACGAGGAAGTTTCCATAATACAAGACGTTCCTTAATCGAAATCATAATGAAAGGCTAAAAGATCGAAAAAGATTTTAGCAGCATCGTGCAGGCTTTCAGAATAGATAAGCTGGAACTTCGTTTTACAATCTTTTTTAGCAAAGGTGAAGCACTGAGTGGTCTGGAGATGCATTAGAAAAAGGCAAAACAAATGTTTTTCCAAGAAGAACAAGGATCTTTTTAGGAACGTTCTATTCAATACTACGGCCGGGCTATCCTCAAGATTGCAAGAAGACGACTCCAGATCACTTAGTGACTCAGTCGTATACACATTCACTGATTTACGACGTTTAAGAAGAAGACCAAAAACGAATTGGATGCTAATACTACTGGAATTTGCACAGTGAAAAAATAACTGTGAAGACGGATCGAATAAAGTAATAATGTGCATCATTGCTACGCTTGTGCCTAATCCCACTCTTGTTAAGGCTCCCAAGTTATATGAGACGCCTATAGGATAAGAACACCTAGTTTCTAGACATTGCGCAGTATGGTGCTCTCTACATAACCGTTTGATTTTGAAAACAATTCTTACGTGTCGGGATTCCCATAGAGCATTCAGTTTCTAACAGCGATAATTCCTTACAGTTGAACTTCCATGCTCATCTATAAAACAATGGAAAATGAACAAATCCGTAACTGTTGCGCGCAGATTTACATCTTTCTTACATTTCTGAACACTTTTGTTTTTGTCGTCCATTCCATCTCGTACTCATCTTTACATGCATTTTTTTTTATATAACACGTAGTGCTTCAGGGTCTATTTTATTGGCGTCATCTGTCTCAGATCGATGTATGACTGCTCCTCAGGGATTTACAACGCCATGACACTTGAAACGACTGTAGTACATTAGTCGTTTGCCTGGAGCTTACTCCAGTGGAAGAGTAGCAGTTCAGTTAACAGACAATGTCGAGTTGCCTGCGCGAACTTAAAGGAGATTTGGTTGAGAAAACATCGTTGAGATAATATACATACGATGCTGTAAAAATGGACTGTGTTCCATTGTGCAGCTTCTTGAACTCTGTCAAGAATTTGTTTCATTGACATCTTTCTTTTCATTCATTAATAAGTTATGGCGGTCTTACAATTAGAAAGAAAAAGACTTCTTAATAACAGTGATTAGAGGTTGCACTTAACCCAGCATTGTAACTTCGATGAAGAAAGACCACCTGGCAGAGATTGTTTCTTATGAATCTAGTGAAAATATCTGTCTTTGATGAAGTTGTTTACGTAACATATCATGACTGAATTTTCTCCTAGCACTTGTCTTACAGTTTATAAAATTTTACTGGAAAGCATCAAACATTTTGGAACAAAAGTTGAAGACAACTACTGATTTGTTTTGGACCAACCTTCAACACGTTTGCAGCTGAGTAACACTTGCGTGCTTGATCTAAGCAGTGTATATAAAATGATAACAAAGGTCAAAGAATTTAGTAAACTACTTCATTCTGAAAATCACAATGCAATTTCGATAAAACCTACTGATGGTGAGGAGTATTTTGCAACATTATATTGGCACTACTATTTCAATGCTTTTACATGTTTCACAAGATTATCTACAGATATGTTTAAGCTCCGACCTACGCCAAGGATGGAAGATCAGTGACACCGTTCTACACCCCAGGATGTCGAAAATGAGGTGGACGGGACACATGATGCCCTTCAACGACAACCGAAGACGAGGGCCGTTACCGACTGGATTCCTCGGGACATCGAACGCTCTACAAGAAGACTACCGATCCGATGGTCCGATTTCTTCAGAATGGGTATAGAAAAAAATGGAATTGTTTCTGGTACCTGCTCGAGTCTGTCGATGATCAGCGGGAGAACAGATGATACAGGTGATATTTCAGCAGATATTATGAAACGACAGTTCACCACATATAACCACCTCTGAATCCGAGTTCTGATCGTATATGAGCATCCTTTTAGTTGTATTTCGCATCATAAATTTCAATGACATGTTGGCAGCGATCTGAGCTGCTATTAGCTCACACCGCACGTCGCGTTTGCGGCGGGTGCCTTTGTTATCACCCTTGCAATGGAAATATGGGAATTTGATCGGTAATCTGAGAGAATATTGTGGTGATTAAATGAAGAAATATAGCAGAAAAGACTTTTATAAAAAGTATCAAAGTTAAGAGAATACCCGTGTATCGATAATCATCCATGTTTCAACGGGAAAAGCACATTACTGTGAAAAGGAACATATTCCCATCTATTATATAACCTTGTTTCTTTCTTTTTGATCCATGTTTTGTAGTTATTCAATAGATTAAAAAATGCTTTTTTCTCTTACTATATTTGAAGTGAATATGAGTGGATATATGCAAGACAACATAACGATGATCAGTAACAGTTCGAAATATCATTTCTTAGTAAGCATCTACCTTTTCCCTAAAGATTCAAGGTTTTAGGAGAAAGCATCGCCATTGTTTCTGCTACAAAGACCTTTATTGATATCTCTCCTATCATATTCCACCATTTGCTAATGAAGAAATTAGAAATCCACTTCATTATCAAACTACTACAACGTCATTCCAGCTGCCGCGCTCCGCGCAAGTATTTCAGCGTGGTTGACAACGCGTTAGAAAGGAGACAGACTCCAAGTAATTGTTGAACATTGAGATTTCGATGAAAACTTTGGCTTAATTGGGTCCCGTGACTATCTGAGTTCTTCAGATCAATATCGCTGATGGCTGTGACTGCTAACACCATTGTTGGATTTTCCGTATTAATTGACAACAAGCCGGTCACCTCTCCTATGTGGGTAGTTACACGGCGCTGAATAAGGCGAAATCGCCGATACGTTAGCCATTGCCTCTCGGTGTTTAGACTTTCGGCTTTCATTGCGCTTGCATGAAGATATTGAATGGGCCAGTCGCATTCTCCTTCAATATTGCTAAAGACGACATCTTCCTAATTTGAATGAATACCAGTTAAAGATGGCTTCTTGTTTTGTTCTTTGAACTTAGCGGATTTCTGTCCTATTTGCGAAAATTAAATTGTTTCGCGATAAGGCGGTGGTTTGATCTCGTATGGAACTTGGCAACAACGACATTGAATAGTTAATGTCCCCTTGAAGCGTTTAATATCGTCTAAAGACAATTTCCACTGTCGTAAACAGTGTGAGGCACTTGTTCTCTTCTCAGCCAGGCAAACGGCGTTGTTTCATATCATTCTTGCTTGCATCATCAGATAATCCATAGAGGATTCGTAAGGAGTGTATGTGCTTTATGGGTACGATTGCTACCAGTGCGTTGCCAATATCCGGCATTTAATGGCTTTAGGATTTTAGCAGCCTCTCCTTATTCATCATTCCCAACGCTGCCGTATCGTAGCTCTTTCGAACTCGGAGATATAAGGCCCTTTATTTTAATGCTCCTTTCTCATACCCAATGTACAGCTCACCGAGTTGTGAACGTGAGAGAGTGGACCGTAACGGGTAGCATGCCATTCTCGCCAGGAGGGACACTGAGGAGCGTTCCTGTTGAAGGTGCCTTCTAACGTTTCCAACGTCATTCACAGTAACTTGAATGCGTACCATTGGCAAGTTTGAACTCTTCAGTAAGAATATGTGCCAAATTCGCCCAGCATAAACGGGGATCAACGTCATGAATCCACTTGTGACACGCGGAAGCACTTGTTCTGTATTGGTCCTTGTTCTGATTTCCCTACCCGCCCACCTAACAACGCGCCACGTACCCGCTCGGAAAAGTTGCAGTGCCTGTGATTATAGACGTTATGGATCTTAGACAGTCCTTTTCATAACTTATAAAAGTGACCGCCTTCTTCTAGAATGTTCTTGATACTTATTCGCAAGAATTGAACATATACATCCCATTACTCGAAGTATTCAAACACGATTCTTAGAATAGATGTTGCATATGTAGCATTTCTATTTGATTCCCTTGAAGTTCATAGCAACTATTGTTCAATAAGGAGAATAACACAAAGCAATAAATCATATAAAAATACAGGTGCACTGTATTGGTCTATGGAATGTAGAATCACGTTACCATTCCACTATTTTGACCTAAACATAAGATGGATAGTTTTTCTTTTCTAGAGCTATAGAAATCGAGACTTGCAGTTAAGAGTGGATGGTTGGTCTCAAATTATTTCACTACCGTTGATAGCAGAGCGTTATAATCAGATGTTACGGAAGGAATGGGTCAAGTTAGCAGAGTGGTTAATGGTGCGTTATAAAACAGGTGGTGTTGGTTCGATTCCCTCTTCAATATTTTTTCGCATTTACAGTCAATCAATAGGGATGGTCTACCTCCAAAATCGCAAGAAGAATCATCTTAACTGGCGTCTCACATTCTCACAAAAAGATGAAATGCTATGAAAGATGAATGTCAGGAACCGAATCAAGTGTAACACTGTGGTATTGGGAAGTACGGTAGTGTAAAGGAGTTTCCATCGCTTTGTTAGAGTTTTCTTTGACACTTGAGACAAATTTGATATCTTATGTTATTCTATATCATTTGGCTTGCACGAGGACGATATGAAAATACTTAGATGGTCAACATTTCAACGTTTCCGCTCTCTTCAGAGCTGGATTGATATGTCGAGATGGTTCGCAGCTGGTCATTGTCACGAGGTGTTGATCGTTGTCGTAAGGTGGTTGTTCAATGCCGTATCAAGTCATATGCAGTGAACTAAACCATCTACAGTACATTTATGTTCACAAATTGAGTGTTCAAACAAAGGGGCGACATGTCGACCTTGTTTGCCAGCAACAATCTCCTTTGCCAAAAGAAAAAATTCTCCGCAAACAATTTTTTCGAAATGTGCGAAATCTGTAGAGCACATTTCCTTATGACACTCTTAACATGACATCAATATGAGATGAGGCATAAGCCGAGTCGGGAAAAACCAATAAAAAGTACTTCAGGAGAAAAATGAAATCACTAACGTAAATTTCACCCACTTTTGCAGGAATAGGTGTGCACTGAAATTATTGCAAGGAGAGAGTTTTGTCGCTCTCATAAGAACTTCGATCAGATTGATTTTGATTTACTTTTAGATGCATAGTTTTTACTGGAGATATACTAACTCCTTGTACCATGCTTTATACTCAAAAGTTTCCTTAGAAGTTCAATGGGAAAACAAAACGTTTCAATATTATTATATTTTCTGGATATTTTCTGGATACGGATAAAAAATTTTTTCTGAGACACACAAGAATCGAACATTGCCTGTGAGGATCCGCTAACTTTGGTGGCAAGGTTATCTCGAAAGAATCACGCAGACAGCTTTCAATGAGATTTGTAACACACATTAAGTCAAAACAGATCATATAATCATGCTTGAGAAATGAAAATACGAAAAACTGGCAGGCTATTTATTCACTATAGATAATGATTAATTGTAACCGTGGATACAGAAAGATTGTAAAAATTGAAAGTGGCGAAAAACTTCAAATATGAAACGGAGGTCTGAGTGCCTCCTTCGCTTGTGTCCCTTGAAATGAAAGCGGAAGTTAACAAAGCTGAAATCTGAATTTAAACTACTGTAAATGTCTTTTTTTATTTTATATAGAAGCGGTGAGAAAATTCTGTGCACGGACCACATTTACTTTTGAAAAAATTCAAAAATTGAATGGAAAAAGACATGAAACAAGACGTACTGACAATGGGTTGTTCTATTATTGAAGCAAGGAAGTTACTTTGGTAGAAAATCTATGTAATCAGGTTGGTCTGACGAAAGAGGCATCACACTTTGAGGACATCATACTCACGCGTAGGCCCAATACGGAGCTGTCAATCTCTACACTAGCGTATGCTGGTTTTATAAAAATCTCGTCGATATTTGTACTAAAGAAACATGAGAAAATGACTTTTTGAGAAAGAGTGAAATTGCTACAATTGTAGGGGATATTTTAGTTGACTACCGAGCACTGAGTCCATCTGATAGAAGAAGCTAGCCGACTGCTATAGCGGTAGCCTAGAGAAGCCTGTGCACGCCTGCCTCAAAATTTCCAAGCAAAACTCAGCTCGAGTAGCACTAGGGCTTTCAGTTAGGGCTCGATAGATATCCGACTTACACAACACATTGCGTACGAAAGGAAACACATTCTTTAGACGGTAGAATGGAAGTTGCTGGCTTGCCAATTCGTATGCAAGTGTATTATCTTTGTATGCACTTCACTCTGTTTGAATTTTTATAGCTCTGTAATGATTGCAACATCAAAATTTACACGCGCTTTATCAAGCGATAGAATAAAGTTCACAAGCTCTTCTACTTCTGAACTCTATAAAAATGCTGTTGAGCTATTAGCAGTCTTGAAAAGAAGGTGCACATTTTATAGAATCAAAGAAGAAAAAAGCATAAACGACAACAGTGGACTATTTTGGTTTATTTCTTACTATGATACATTCCTTATAAGTTGCAGGGAAAAACGGTAGTCAGAATGATTAGTGATGCAAGTTATCAGAAATCAAGGTGCTGGAATAAGCTTCTCTTAACGGCTTTTGCAATCTATTAGGAAGCACCTTAGCTTGTCTATCTCCAACATTACACGAAGAAATAGCTCGCCCATTGTTCTACGATATTCACAAAAGACCGAAATCCTAAGCAGCAGTCGATCAGTACGCGAAAGTTCGAAGAGATTTGGGGCTATGAGTGCGTGGAAACGAGTCTGATTATACGAAATGTTGGGATCCACACTCAAAAATATGTGGCGGGTTATGCTGATTAGATAATAAACACTTTATTTTTCATAATTTGTAGTATAATCTCTATGAAAGACAATTGTTTTCATAAGATTAATCGCCGAAAATGACTTGTAAATGTGATTCAATACCTCCATCTCATAGCTAGTGAATTCTATTTTTCCACAAAAAGAGCAAAAGAATGCTCAGTCCGTTTTCATCCACATCATCCCTTTGCGTGTACGCGCAATCGCAGCTATTTACCTTGATAAGAAGTGAAGGAGTGAGAGAAAGAGCTCTGGCTGTAGCTGATCATCGTACCCACCAGCGGCTCTGCATTTCCGTACGGCAGCACGACTCGTCCAGAGTGTCCTTAGTTATGAATAAATTATACGTAGCAATGTCTCTTGATAGATTGAAATGATTTGTAGATTTCCTTCACCGTTCTGACTTCTACTATCAGCACAGTACTCTTAACTATGAAATAATCTTGTTTGATGATTTTTCAAACAAGAAATGTTGACTGGTTGATAAACTATGGTTTACGGCGTAATGCGATCAGGCTCTGTGGATGGCCAACTCGTCGAAGGCATCAACCATTGTTTTCGCAATGAAATACGACAAACTCGCGCAAACTTCAGAATGAGACTAGCCTGTAACTAATTCTTGAAACGTTTATTCCCTTTTCGCTAGAGTTTTGATTTGAAGAACAAAAAAAAATTCTTTAATCTGTAAGAATGCGGAAAGCGATCCGCTGCTCAATTTTTCCTAAGTGATTCCATCATTCCGCGATGATAACCAACAAAGCCTAATAGCAGACCTATTTCAACTGTACCCATACCGACGAAGATCGAAGCATTTCTGACCAAACCTCTCTTGTGTGATGATCTTTCCTTCACTCACCGTTTGCTTTCACGAACTATACACAGCCTACGACACACGTGACGTTCTCAAAATAAATATCTCCATACTGGCGCAAAATTTAAAACTGCTTCTTATTTTCATACAATTATTAGAGCATGAAAAGCGTGGTGTCAAAAAATTCAAGGAAACTTATCAATTAAGTGATCGAAAATGAATGATGTATACATGTGTCCATAGCGATTCCAATTCACTAATAAATTTACACAAGGTTGTTTCAAAATGCACGCTATATCGCCATCTTAATCTTCAAAGTTTCATGAAGTTGAGTAGTTTGGATCAGTTATGATGCATAAGTTTTTGCAGTAGAATTGACCGTATCCATTGGGAAAGGGCACCGTGCTGATGTATACATGGGTCGATGGCGATATGTGAAATGCTGTTAGGATAAGGATATGACATATTTTGAGCCATAGGTCTAGTGCTATATAGGCGCCTATTTCGTCCTATTGGGACTCATCAGTAGCACCCTCCCTCGGTTCCGTTGATCCCTTGAGGTGAAACAATCCTCCAAAGGAACCAACGCCGAGTAAAATTAAGCACCCAAAGTAGGATGATGTTATTACCTGACTTTGTGGTGACCGGCAGTCGAGCTTACGGCTTTTAAAATGAACTATACTTCTGCTATCGACTGCTTTTTACAGACCCTGTTTACAGATATCCTTATCAGATTAAATCATTTTGAGCGGGTCTGTAAAAAAGCAGTCGATAGCAGCTGTTAGGATAGTTTTTTGAACAACCTTTTGTAAGACTTATTGGCCTAAATTTCACCGCCGAGGCTAGATTAAGGTTGATATGTAAAATAAGTTTTAGAGGTGATTGATTCTGTGATTCTACGTCTGGCACATATTGAAAAATTTGGGGGTTGCTGAGTTCAATATCATCTCAAATACGCTTTTAGGTAGAATTGTCTTCAAGGCTATCATCCTGGGATGTATCCGTCTTTGTTTCTTAGCTCAACCACTTCAGTCGAAGTCCAGTTTTGTTTTTGTTCAAACGTGCTTTATGTTACACATTACGAGCATACTCGAGTCATATTACATCATCTAATAGAAGTAAGACCTTACTGCAACAATGTCCCTTTCGAGGCATTCTATATCTGCATCACAAAACCTTACTGGGAAGAAACTTTTTTTATTGTAAAAAAAGTCGACAGAGAGCTGTCAAGACTAAGAGGATCACACAGAGTGGCCCATACGGGAGATGAAACGAGGATGGACCACAGCAACTGAATCATATCGCAATCAAGTCAGCCATTCCTATTGTGCCCGTGAATATTTTCCATTGTTATCGTCATGCCACAATTATGTGAAATTGCAGATATTGAAATTCTCCCTTCTTTTCTACATGTCTCTGAGGCGTTCTCATAAACCTTATTTTCGCACAATATTTTTCTTCACGTGGTCTACCTATTGATTTTTCAAAGGTGATTTCTCGAGTCAGGGATCTGCCTTATTCCTGTAAAACAATTGAACTTCTTCGTGAAAGAATTTTATATCTTTCCAGATTTTCCTTTTTCGTTCTATTAATTTCTTATGCTTATTTTCTTTATTATCAATTTTCTATTATTCGCATCTGGATTTTTACGATGTGCTGTCCCCTGACTTGACACTGCTTTATTGACATAGCAGCTAGTCTATGGATACGTGGCCGCTATTCTTCTCGTAGCCCTGCAAGCTGTACTCGCTGATTATCTCGTAAAACTACCCGTTTCCAGCTTCGTCAAGTATGATGGTGTGTATTGCACCTATCAGCAAAATTAATCAGGATAGTCTTTCAATTACACATGAAGTGAAAGGACAGCAGAAGTGAAGCAAAAACAAGCTGTAGTAATCCCTCAACTCCAACAAGAAAGGTAATTGAGGAAAATGTGAATGACATGAGCGGTTGGCCTTATTATTCGCTAAAATGTTGCACTGTCAATTTAGAGTCCAAGTGTTTTGTTTTTTTTCGTTTCGAATGTTTTCTTAAAACCACTGCTCAAATTTCAATATGCCTGTTAATCATTATTTGAGCCACGCATGTCAGTGGTCTATCAATGAGAGCTGACTTATAGAGCCCAATACACGTGTTTCGAACTTGCGATCTCGTCAGTCGGGCAGTTACCCTTTCTCGTCTTTTCGCTAATCTCTGTGGGTGCTCCAGTCCCCACACTAAGAGTCAGCGACGCCGAACGTTTTACACTCCAGTGAAATTCTCACCGAACACAGAGTACTGTACACTCGATTGCTCGTGGCTAGTATAATCAGTATATCATAACTTTCGAGATTAGCAAAAGACGAAAAAGGGTAACTGCCCGACTGACGAGATAGCAAGATCGAAACCCTGTATCGGGCTCTACAAGTCAGCCCTCATTGATAGACCACTGACATGCGTGGCTCAGATAATGATTATCAGGCATGTTTTGTTTTTATCAATTGGAGATTAGAGGTGTAATAAAAAAAATTCGTACTTCCACATTGCGAGCAATTTATCTAATTTTTCAATAAATGCTAGTAAACTTGCTAAGATTTCGACAGACCGCATCAAAGTCTGATAGTTTTGACGTTGTGTTGCCTAAAGAATTATAATTGATGTTATTTCCCTGTGTCATATTATATGTAGATAGTTTATGTTCTTATAAGTAGGAACATAGCAACGATATTACAATTGGGATAATTCAGTTATACATACAATACGACCCCACGCTGGGGATCAGAGATGCAGAGGAGGTGGGTCCACGGTCGCGGAAAGCATTAACGCCTTCTTCTTGGCGGCCGTTTCTGGCTGTCTGGGTGTTCTAAAGGCTAAAGAGCGAGTGGTGGCGATTCAAATGATATCGTATTGTAATATTGCATGGCCGCTAAAGTCCCTCCACTGAACATTAATTTCTCTGTGATTTATGTTTTCCAATTGAGTTCCAGATTTTTAGTGAGTATCGCGCCAATCTTTGTAAGCCGTCCAAGCAGTGCGGACACGTCTCTATCAATTTTTGTACGCGCCGTATCGAATGAATTAAGTCAAGTTTTTCAGGTTCCATGGATACCACTCAACAGTTGCATTTATCACAAAACCATCTGTCAACAAACTACGGCAACAATTTTCCGTCAAATTCAAATCCCCCCACATCGGCTGCACTTGCTGAGCTTTCTCCTATGGGTTTCGCTAGCGACGCTATGAGCTCAGCAATGGATTTCGCGGCCTTAATTGGAGGAGGAGAGGAACTGATTAGGAAAGTCAGTTATGTTGTGAGTTCCCCTTTGAATGTTATGTGTACTTTCACTTCCATTTTGGATAGATGCCATTTATTTTTGAGCCTAAAGACCAGTGATATGTCAGATATGTGGTCTGAAAGTGTCGAATCAACGCTCCAGCCTTGTATATCACGCTAATACAAAGTCTGTTCATTTGTAAGAAAAGCTTTCACCTTTTCAATTCAACTACACAGCTGAGCCCGCATTGCTTGTAGCTAGGAAGGGGGAGGGGAGGAGCAGCATGTGTAGCGCAATGGTTAAAGGTGTCTGTGGGACACACGTTACATGATCAGTGGTGCGGTCCTACGCCCAAAGCCGACGAAACCATCCACCTCTGGGATCGGCCTGCTGGTACCTCTCTCGTCTGGGAGGATAGTGGCACTGACTTCATAACATCGATTAGCCATCTCGGCTCGTTTTTAAGGCCAAATTTGCACTTGGTGACATATACGATGCTGCGAATGGGATCGAAGGCATTGCTCATTTTCAGGGAATGGTTATCGCTAAAAGTTCCACCCTTCTTTATACTTTAGTGCTGCCATCCAATCTATATCATTCTTATACCTCGACTTTGTCAGAAAATCCAAGTTTTTTTAGACACATCAAACTCAATTTGTATCAATGTGCAGTGTGTCAGAAGACGTGGCAGACCATAGCGAAGTCAGATGTCTTAAAACACGTGGAGTGTTCGTAGTATAAGTGCTCATCAATTTCCAATACCGGACTGTCTATTAATTCCGGAATAATTTGGTGGTCCACGTTTTTTTTTTTACTAAGCAAACATGAGGGTGTTATAGCAAAATTCATTTGAATGGCTGACATTTTGGCGACTTCTTGAGGTCCTGGAAAGATTAAGTACAACCTGACCGCACATTTCGAGGCTCCGAAAGATGGCGAAGTTGGCCGAACGTCAGCTATTCAGATAAGTTTTGTTGGAACAATCTCCATAAAAGCACGTGTAGCGCAGTGGTTTTAGGTGCTCCGCGACTTATACGTAGTCGGTTATTAGATGGGCAATGGTTCGATCCCGCTCTCAAGGCTTACTATACCCCTTTCCATCCCTTCGTGCTGGCGAATTGGTACCAGAATTGTCTGGAGGGATAAGAGCACTGATTTGACATATGGTAGGTCACCGAAAAGACCTAATACGCCTCAAGGCACCTCTGATGATGTTACATGAAGTTGGATGGATGGCGCATCATTCAGGGATTGATCAAAGACCGAGAACTTCTTTAGAGCTTTCTCACAACGTCTTGTCTTGAGTCATCAGGAAGACCGGTTCAGAATTTTTATTTGAGTCATAACCATTGCAGGCAATTCACAATGGTGATGAAAATATGATCATCGATAATAGAAAAAGGCTTGGTTATCAGTTGAGAATGTTCACGGCACGTTGCTTTCCACCAAAACGAAATAACAAAGCTCGTCCTCTAACAGCAGGTATCGCCTCTATGGTTCAGTAAAGAGCTTCAGATTTGAACTATATCCACGAACAGTTCCAGGTTGTTCCCCACCTCGTCCGGGCGGTATACCTTCTTCTGACGGTGACTACAACAACATGCACTCGGAGTCGACGAGTCAAATTCTTTAGTCGTTTATTGTCTCTGGTAATAGTGCTGCTAATAATACACCAAAGGAAGAGCCGGACAAGGATCACGATGAGGTATTCGACCGTTGTATCATATTTTTTCATTCCTTTTTGCTTAAAATCTCACTCAACTGTCAGCCATATATACGAATTTGTAAGCTAGAGCTTTGAGAGCAAAATTTGTATTTAAAAGCGGTCCATAACTTCAAATTGTGTTGGCCATCAATGTTGAATGATGAACGAAGCATTGGCTTCAGGCAGTACTTGATCCCGTGTTTCACCTATGGCGCTGGCACATCCAACCACCACACCATAAAGGCCACCGCTCTGCTACCATCCTTCGTTTGGTATAAAGCAAAGGGATTTGCTACACGTGCCGAAGAAAGTTGTGTCAAAGCGGTGGCGCTTAATGGTGTAGTAGTTAGACATAATCTCGGTATAGGTGAATAGCTAGTTCAACTCCTGCGTGGGTCGGAAGTTTTGCGTATCACTCAGGTCCTTGAAGTGTATAATCATGACATCATAACACTTATAGGAGCGATAACTAAAGAAATTCTCGTAGACTATGTTCAGTTTTCACCTAATATTAGGTCGCTCCATAAGTTTTGACACTAAAGCATAATCTGTCAATCAGGAAGCAATCAAATTTGCATGGTTTTGTATCGTTAAATTGCCCATTTTCTTAATGACATTTTAGTACACAACCTTGCCTATACTTGCCTCAACAATGAGTTGATGTGGGGACAAAATCGCATGCTATAGTAGCATCCTATGGACGACTTGAAGCGCGACTAATCTTGCAGGTTTTTCCTCTCCACCTCTGTACTTTCGCGAACCACTTCCTAGCCATGCTTTCTGCAACCTTATCATCGCCCTAAGCTCCATTGACCTTACACGCCGCTTCGCTATCATTTTCCCCAACGGGCCATTCGTGTATGAGTAGAAAGCGATTTTGTTTCCACGGGAAGCCCCATCCCGAAGCAAATATAGGCAAATTCGTGTACCAAATGTTCGCAAGAAAATGCGCATATTGAACGATACCAAAATCATGCAATTTTTGGTTACGTCTGATTAGTAAACTTGGTGTTTAATGCTCTGTGCCAAACCCTTATGAAGCGAAGCTTGTTACACCAGAGACATACGTACGGTTTGGAGGCGTCGCCCTCTTCATCAGTGTCCCACGCCCCACACTGAACCCTACTCTATAGCAAGAATGGGGAGGCGCTGTGGCGATAGCAATGATATGTTTTATCACCATTTTTTAAGTCGATGGGTTGAGGCTGGTAGTAAGTATACTATGATCCATCTCATCGACTCTTTTGAAACCTCGCTATAAGCATTCAATATATCCTTGTACGAATGTTTGAAGCTTTACCGAAGTTGTTACGGTAGAGCCATACATACATCTCGCAGGTATCTCCCTCTTCATCATGGCTCACGCCGTTCACTGAACCCTATAGCAGGGATTAATTTACTACCAGCCGCAATTCCATCGCTGGAGAGAAGTGGTGATAACACACACCGTGTCTCGCCATCCCTGCTATAAAGTAGGGTTCAGTGTGGGACGTGGGTTACTTGAAGAGGGCGATACCTCCGAAACATTCCTATGGCTCTGGCATAACAACCTTGCTAAGGCTTTTGAACATTCCTACAGGATATATTGGTTTATAGCGAGCTTTAAAATAACAGTCGATAAAATGGACTTATGGAACGACCCAATAAAAACTATAGCTTGCCTAATTGTGTTTCTGTAGGCCGAGCACGAAGATGGTTGTGACGGGTTGGACGAGGTTGATCATGGGTACGGTGATGGGAGGACTATGCAAGCAGCATTAGCATGCATGGTTGCTCAACAGCAACAACATCAACAGCAGCAGCAGCAACAGCTGCAACAACACAACAGCAACAACAACAACAACACAACAACAACAACAACAACAACAGCATCAACGGCAACAAATGGTAGGATAGCCTGAACATGCATACACTGCGTTAATGTAAACGGTGATGCAAGAAGCCCTTTTTGAAGCTTTGATTACTAATGAAGTTCTTTGTATTCCTTACAGTTCTGAAGGTGTTGGTAGCAAACTGGATTAGACGATGATCACTTGTCCACATCAGTGACTGGATTTCTAAGCCATTATAGTCGCATTTGTGTACATTTTGTACTGTTCTTTAGGCTTGCTTTTGCCCCTTAGAAGTTCCACCTGAGTGTTTTATCTTCATACATTGCTACTTAATATTAATATCTTTGTCTTTCGTACCTATTTGTTTCCACTAAGCCATTTTCAATAGTCTGTGAGGATGTTCAAAGCCTTACCGAGTTTGTTCACGTTTAGAATCATGCGTACATTTTGGCGATGTCGCCCGCTTCATTAGTGACTTACGCCTCACACTAAACCCTACTTTTTAACAGGGACGGGGAGACGTCGCTATAGCACGCGTTGTTATAACATTTCTCTTAGCGATGGATTATGAAAAAGTGGTGACACAATTCATGTCTATCACCATAAACAACGTCTCCCCATCCCTGCTATAAAGTAGGGTTCAGTATAAGGCGTGAGCCTACTGATGAAGCGGGCGACACCGCCGAGACGTACGTATGGCTCTGATGTAGCCATCTCGGTAAGGCTACAAACATTCTAGCAGACAATACTGAATGTTTATAGCGAGGTTCAAAGGCAGTCGGTGAGATGAAGCCATTTTCATCATTAGTAATCTTGAAGCAATTGTGAGACATTCGCTGCTTCATAACGAATTAGGTAATGTAGATCTTTTATGGACCTGTTAGCCACCAAAACGCTCAGTTACGGTATCTGTTCGCATTCTACTTGATGTACCTTGCCGTGGGAGACTCACATATCATAATCGGAATTTCACTGGGCATGAGGGTTGTTCTTCACTGACATTTCTCTCTTCCATCTCTCAATCCGATCTAGTCATGGTTGTGTTCTGTCTACTATTTCATTCATTTGTTGAAGCAATTCCTGATGACATATCGTTTGTTGTTTTACTGATATCGATATGTATCTATATATAAACTGATTAATACTGATAGATTGGTGATGACTTCATTTCTATGTCACCGCGTCGAAGTTAGTACCATTACGGCTGTTTCTTTTGTACAACGTAAGCTTGGGTAATCGAATTTTTACCATTGGTATCTTGACGTAGGATGGGCGAGGACATTGTGAAGATGGAGGTGGAAGAGAATGAAGCCGTTGGAGCGGCTGCAAGCAAAGACAAGAAGAGATTTGAGGTAGGTAATGCGTGTCTTTTCTATTATTGAGAGCTACTGGCCGACAACGGTCATTACCTGCTGAGGTGCATAGTTGTCGATCTTTAGCTTGGTAACGGACATGTTTCTTGTTCTTGGAGGGAAATCCACTTATCTTTCGTCCTTGAGCACAAGCACATTTTTCTCGTGTCCAGCAGACATAGTCTGTACTTTTTGATAATTAAAAAGCCAGATGAATGTTCGACCTCACTCGCAGCCCAAGGACTTTTCCATGGGAGTGTTAGCAATCATTTGAAATCTTGAATCTCTGGCTAGAGCCATATGTGGCCGGTTTTTCGAAGAGACCTTCTTATAACGCTGTGACGTTCAAAATGAAATTGTATATAACTCATGCATATCTCTCGCCTGTCAGCTTTTTTTGGACTATCAGTAATCATTCAATACGATAGCGTGCGATTTGAGGATCCCAACGCTGTGCTTATTTTTTGAGAAGGCTGTTTCTCTGCAGTGCAGCGCGGAAATAGGATTGAATTCACATATGCGGACAAGGAGGTTCTGGCTTTCTATGGTGGGGTGGAGGGGGATGCAGGACTGGTGTGGCCGGTTCAGCACGCCCGTCGATAGATTGGCCCTTCCGCGGGTCATACGAAAGTGCGATCCTTGTTATTCGATCAGAAATTGTTTCTCCTCTTTGGAAGAAACTGCAGATCAAACGTTTGAGTCTAATAGTAAAGATTTCCTCTATACGTTCATGTGCTTTTCGTGCTCACAGCAAAGTAATAGTTCAATCGCGCGGCCGATGTAAAACAATTTTATATTGAATGTTACAGCGTTGCAAAAGGGCTTCTTTGAAAACTGGGCACATGCGGCTCTAGCCAGAGATTCAAGCTTTTGGATGATTACTAACATTCCTAGAAATGTTCTTGTACAGCGGATGAGGTCAAATGTTCATTTATTCCCCTGTAACCAAAAGAGCCCATAGTCCTTGGAGCCCCATGGACGTGCTTCTTGTTTTCCCGATGTGCACTTGTCCTGGGCTTAACATCGATCACATCAGGGAAATAGGAGACATTATCTCTGATGTCTTTCGTCCGTAATTGTTCCTTTGGGGGAATCCTATTGACAGTGTTTTAGGTGAAAAAATGGAGCGCAGTGGCACTTTGGGCATGGAACATTCAGATCGATAACTGTGCTATATGTGGTAATCATATTATGGATCTGTGTATAGAGTGTCAAGCAAATCAGGTAATCGATTAGTTTTAGATTTTCATTATTCGTGAAGATTTGATGAATAGCAGGAGACGTTTGCTTCAGCCTGAGTAACGTAGTTAGTTGTAGAATTTGAGGATTGTCATTAATCGGTGGTCTGGCACTTGATGTTGTTATGAAAACTGAGAAATGAGGATTAAGTATAAAGCTCTCGGCGTTGATCAGTCCCTGAGGGATGCGCCATACACTCATCTTCAGTTTTAGCTTTATTAGAGATGATTGAGCGCATGTTCGACCTTTACAATGGCTCACGGTGGCCTACTGATATGTCGAGTTAGTTGCTGCTTATCCATCCAAGCAAGTCTGATACCAGTTTACTGACCCCGGAGGTATGAATGGCTTCGTGAGCTATGAACGAGATCGAACCATCGACCTTGTGTACGCGCGGAGCATTCTGCAACTATTCTGCCATGCGCTCTTAAATGAGAATAGAGTGATTTAGCGTAAAAAGAGCGATGTGCAAGACGGCGTTAGTATGTAACGCATAGACACGCATCCGGAAAGAATGAGGTGCGGGTTCTAGTCCCGCCTGACACGAAAGTTTTGCACATCACTCTACATCATGAGTATACATTTGTGTACATCATACCACCGCTAGAGCGGTTAGATAAATAGAATTTCAGAGTGATTATTCTTATGAATTGCACTTAGTTCTAAGGTCAGAAATAGTTAAGGACTAAGGAGGTTCGGTGAAAGAGGATTACTTTTATACAAGAACATTATCTTAGTCGCTTGTATCTGTGAACGTCAGCACTTGAATAAATGATAGGCTGCCGGTTTCACCGGATGCATTCTGACTTCATCGAGCATGGTTTAAGGTGACTGTACGCATATCTGACTTTTATAATGAATCACGGGTGGCCTACCGACGTGTCAAGGCGGTGCTGCTCACCTAAGCAGGTCTCGCACCGATTCGCCGATCTTGGAGAAAGAGAGGCGGGATGAGCCTTGAGCGCAGGATCGAAGCCTCGACCACGTGTATGTCACAGGGCAACCTCTAACCACAGTGTCATATGTGCTCAGTTAGAACTTGTAGCACGTGATTTCGCTTAAATATTCAGCCACGTCAATGTGGACACCAATTTAGAATCTGTGATTTGTACACGACAGCAGTCATCTTTTTCTAATTCAAGGGTAACCAGAGTACGGGTCAAAAGGAGGAGTGTACTGTCGCTTGGGGAAATTGCAACTATGCGTTTCACTTCCATTGTATTTCTCGATGGCTCAAAACCCGTCAGGTATACAGTTATTTTTCACACTCTCAGCAGTACTTTCGTGATGTTTCATTTTTTTTTCAGGTTTGTCCTCTCGATAATAGGGAATGGGAGTTCCAAAAATACGGCCACTGATATAATCTGGATCTCTTGCTCATTCAAGTCTCTTAATTTTTGAAGTGCGTGTCTCTGTTTGCGGTGCGAGCGACATTCTGTCATCTCGTCCTACTAATGAATAGCTGTTGTTCCTTTTTTTCTTATACCTCTTTTGAGGTTTAGTACTAATCTGTGAACTCGGTTCTGTGGTTTATAAAATTCTTTTATAGCGTGCTAAACACCTCATAAAAATCAAAAGACCTGATAACATATTGTTTCGAGCGAGGTCTATAAAAGCAGTTATTGTAAAGGCATAAGTTCATTTTACTCAGAGGATCATTTGGCGACGGTCGGATCGTGGACGCTGAATAAATTCCCGCTAACATTGTAAAGGTTACGATCGATGCACCAAGTAATGGAGTAACCAGTATGTCACAGTTTGTGGTGGTTCACTAGTTCAGTGGTTAAGAGAGAGTGTAGCGACGAATTATTCGAGTAGTCACTGCTGTGTGAATTGCAATGCTCCACTCTCGGGCGTGTATTTTTTCAAAAAGGTTAAGGTCGACAGAGTTTCGCCATATGCTGACTCATATAGGATATTCTGCCTCTGTTGGAAGTTAACCCGCGTTTTAACCATGCCGGAGCGTGCGCTATCACTACACCACCGAGGGTGTTTGGTTAGTCGGTGTTTCTATGCACTGTCTTCGCCGATTTCAGCTTTTCTGCACTACGGCCACCGGTGAATAGAAAGTGGTAGCAGAGCAGTGGCATCTTGATGATGCAGTGCAAACAACGTGCCTCCGATAAGGATGGAACGCGAGTTCAACTCCCGCCATAGATTCAATGTTCTGCATCATATAACTGCTGAAAGAGCACCAAAGTGAAAAACCTGGAGTTCGTATACTGTTGTAGTAGCGATTTCCATCGATGTGCCGATGTTGTACTGACCGCTCTCCTCTAAGTTACCTAATATTCATCGAAGTATGCTGAGTGATATGCAAGACTTTCGCCCCTGGAGAGAGTTGTGCCTGGGTTCAACCTTACTTTGACGTTGATAATTGGTTGGTAACGGCTGCGATGTCTTAAAATGAACAAAGAGGGCTAGCAGAACGGTGGACTCAGTGATGAAGTGAGAACACGCGCCTGGAACGGCGATTCAATTCCTAAATGGGTTTGAAATTCTGTATATCGATTTTTCCTTAGGCCTTGCTAAAGTCAAGATGTAAATATAAATGCAAATATGAGTTCTTGTTCCATATTTACTGCAGCAGATTATCAGTTCAGGACTAAGGCTCAAAAAATCCTAAGAAACTTGAGCGCTGCATGCTCCATATGATTCCTCGTTCTCTACCTATTTTCCTTAACACGAAACATTGTGCTCTGTTGAAAGTTGTGGACTCTGTTGTGGATTTATAGGTGGCCTTGTTCATTTATGTAGCAAATATACATAAAAATCAGAAACAGGAAATTTCCAAAAAGAAAGTCAATTGTGCCAATAGATATCAATCCTTAGATCAAATACAATTAATTTGTTACATGTGATTATCATCTTTGATGTGGGGCATTTTCAGCCCATGTTTGATGATTCTTCTATTTGATACCTACTCAAACTGATGGACATCTTCTATATGATTCTATAACAACATGAATTCCTCTGGCAAGGCTCCCGTTTTCGTCGCTGACCCAATGTATTTTGATGAATTTCTCGTTGACTGCATGCTTCATGGTGCATTTTCTGTTCTTTTCTTTTTACTTACTCCGATACCTGGACAATCCGTTTTCCACTAGTATTGCGAGATTCAGGAAGATTTTAGTTTGTTTCTCCCTCATGCAATCGTCGTCTGTGATGATAGCCTATCTCGAGCATAGTGACGTCCACGAGGCTTATTATGTGTTTCTCAAGACACTTTCATATGCGAATGTAGAAGTCTGACGGTAGCCACGACTATACCTGATCATCTTTTGGTGGTTACTCAGGAAGACGCTTGCATTATTTTGTGGTCTCTCCACATTCATTTTGATCGATCTGTTATCTGTTAGTCTACCCACATTACCAATATTCTTATCCTGTGCTGATTCTAGCGGGCTGTTCTTGTTCTTGCATTGAAGTCTTAACAAGAAGTTCAAGGCACTTTTCGTCACGGATTACTTCTAATTGTAGGCGTGTTTAGTTCGTCCTCTTCACCTGTTACATTAGGCGACTAGCAGTTAATGGTACTGACTTTCTTTGGCGTGGAGTTGGAAGTGAAAAATGGCAGACCGAGGTGATAGAACTTCTTCTAGAGTGTTTGATGGGAACGAGATGGATACTCGACATCGTCCAATTCTCGACATTTCACAACGGAAATTTCTTCTCAGAAATGAGAGGGATGCCATCTAACTCGTTTACGACGGTCTTTTTGGTTTTCTTCCTTTGTGCGACCAAACAAAATCCAAGATGACCTGTGCCTTTATAATGGCCTAAAGGTCAGCATGTGAATAGACTGTTTTGATGTTATGTGTACAGAGTAAGAATTAATTCATCTTGTCGCCTAGGAGGGGGTGATTGTTATCTTCGTTCTCAATGATGTCCGCTTAACCTACGGGCACCATGATTTTTCGCTTCGCGCTCAGCACTTCTAGATGAAAGAGTTGTGATTTTCCGATAAATTCACATGGTTATCGTCATTTGAGAAGGTTTTCCAGATCACTAAATGACTGAATAGTCACTGAAGAACCTTTGAAGAAGTAATTATATCGTCTCCCCTTCATAACAAGAAAAAAAAACCGTAAGGACGATACTCCTTACTACATAAAGTTTATATTCCACAACACAATTTTTCCACGTAATTCATTTTACGGAAATGTTTGTGTATGTTTGTGAGAAGTTTTTATGAAATCTATGCCGCTCATAAATATAAACTTCTCTGTATATTACATTGGAAATCAACATCGGTTTAACCTCAGCACTACCGATAAGTTTTTTTTGTTGTATAAAGCTGCAGCACGAGATCGATCAAAAAAAATTCCGGCTCATGTCCTGACGTCCTAGTTTTTTCCAGAGCCAGATTTGAGTTCATCGCTTTTCGATGGGCACCACTCGAATCCTTTTTGAACTGTCTCCACTGGAAAAAATTCAACTCGATAGAAAACGAATGCGAAGGCTATCAAGGACAATCAATCGACTCAAATCATCATCGCCTCTGAAAATCACTGAGACGCCGAAACTCCAATAGAATAACTTTTGTTATCAACTTCGTGCTACGGGTTTGATTAACAAAAGAATATATCTTGTAGAGTATTGTAAAGTTGCTAATAATATATGTTGCATCAGTACTTAAATAGAGTACTATTAGAATAATGATAATAATATTCAAATACGTACCACATTTGCATCGGTGCGCGCACCTATTACACTAAGCCTAGTTAACTAAGACTCCACGCGGCTATCAAATGTACCCAAAAGGGCAGATCCTGTTCCCAAAGAGATAACCTAAAATTTGATTGCCTCTTAGCGGTTAGCTCATCTCCCGACATCGTAAACCGGAGCGACAAGTGTACGAATTGCTGCATCAGAAATTTCGCTTCTTTAGTCATTATGTTCCCTGGAGTAGTTGAGTTAGCTTGGCAGGAGCCTTCCTCAAGTCGTCACCCATCGCAGGCACTCACCGTGTCATTGTGGATTACAACGAGATAAGCAACCTTATGGCTGGTTGATACCAGAGCGATGGTAAATCCTGGCATTAGTTTGCTCTGAACTGGGCATCCAAAAAGCAACTTCGGTTTCCTCTACTAAGGAGACCCTGTAGGGTTGAGGGGAATGAACTTTCTGTTGTACATCGCAGCCCAACACGAGTCACACCTCTCGGTCATCACTGTCAGCTTGTAAGTGTTTTGTGCTATATGTTGCGTCTGTTTTGAAGTTTTTTCTTATATCCACGCACCCTACACATTGACACAGAGTTAGATGAGATTATAGCTATCCAGTAATGTAAAGTGTTATGCAAAACCCTGAACCTGAATCCGAACTGAATCTCTGGCGGGAATCAAATCTGCATTTCATCCTTTCCGATGCGCGTGATAACCAACTGCACTGCCAAGGCTCCTGTCCTACTATCATTTTCTGCGATACAAAAATCAATCTGTCAGCAATCAACCGTTAACGTATTAGCTTGTTGAGCACATATCGGCTTTGAACTCAGTCAAGCTGACAGATATTGGATGTATGTAGAGCAACTGATTAACACGCGCTCCTGGAAAGGCTGAAATGCAGATCTAATTCTCGTCTGAAGTTCAAAGTCTTACTTGTCACTCTAGATTATTGGATATAAAATTGTAACATCATACCACTTTTAAAAGAGCAGTTTACTGAAGAATTATTGTTGATGTCATCATAGCTAACTATATCATTGCTCAGCGAGCTCATTCATTCCAAAACTTTCATTATTCTAACTTATGTAATTCCTCTCCAACTAATTCCTCTATGATCAGTAGTGAGGAAATAGTTTCGCGAAATACAAGCGAAGAGAAGTTATTTCTGGAATTCTGTATTTACAAATTTCTCACTGATATTTAAGGAAAGCGTGGACTGAAATTTCACCACATCGTACATTCAAAGTTGACTTACTGAATCACTCCATCTGTTTAACATACAAGTATTTGCCACTTTATCCCTGCTATAATGCTACAGTGGAAATCTATCTAATAAAAATATTCGTTTCACACACATCACTGTTCAATCTCAGTTTCCACCAACGGTGGCAGTTGCCGCAAAGAAATGCGATCCAAATGGTCCGGCTGCCAAGGCACGAACTGCTCTGTTCACTACACCTTGCCACATCGCTCTCGACCATTTCGCCATGATAATATTTGTGGTCTGAAAAAATTTCTTTCTTCACGAAGCAAATTTGAAAAGAAAAGAGGAAGCTCTCTAGACCATGATTGATCCTGATATTGTCGAATGTGTGGCGTTAACAGCCATTACGTTCTTCATTGTGTCGCATTTCGCCTTCGCATCCATAGGGTTAATGCAAATTGCCGTCACCGTGTTGTCAACGATGATACAACGCGTTTCCTTCTTTTCAACTGCAAAAATCTATGAGCCTCAAAGATACATTCTTCCGACACAAAAGGAAACTCGAAAAAATCCAAAAGCCGGCCTCGAGCACTAATTTCTTTTTTTTGTTAAAACTAATTGAATAACTCCGTAATTTTTTATTATTGAACTAATTGATCTGCCACCTGACATATTGAATGATATATCATTCTCAGAAGAAAGTGTGAACAAACTTGTTCTATACTTGCTCTATAAAATTTCAATGATCTTGATGCACTGCATTTTGGTGCCACTGTGGCAGTTTTTCCTCATACTATAAAGCAATTCTAGTAATTTTCCGATAGTAGCTTTTTTCTGAAGAAGTGTAAAATCAGGGTCGCTTCTTTTTATTGTTTCTTACAGTTCTGCTTGGAATCTTTCAAGTGCTTTCATATTGAATACCCACGCTCAGTCATGTCCGCCAGACCAAGAAGAACATCTTGGCACAGCATTGGTGCGTAAATAACTTTTACAGTAAGTTGACCCAGAATGGCGGATATGATAGAATTAGGTAGGAGTGCACTACGCGCTTGCCTTTCGACAATACCAAAGACCTGAAAAGCAGATTTTTATTGATTTGCAGAGATTTTTCATGAGTGTTTTCGATCGAGTTATGTCAGATTGTGAAAGCCACCGTGATAATAGATGGGTGCAGAGTTGTCAGAAAGTTAAAGCCCACTTACTCCACCTTTTCATAAATAGCAAAAAGAAAACATTTGGAATGTAGAACTTGCAGCTCACTGTTTGTAGTACAAGACGCTCCACAAATCCCCTAGCTGCTGCTTCGTTAGTTGCAATACCAGGTATTCTAGCGGCAACTTCAGGCTTTCCAGCATAAACCATATTAACAGGCAGAGTGAAAGCCGGTGACAGCAAAGCTCTTAGTGCTCGCTGCAATGGAATCTTCTAGCTTTATAATTAGCGATTTATTGAAAATCTAATTACTGTATTGAATAATTTTTCAAATTTTCTTTTCTGTATAGAAATCAAAATCTTCCAGCAGAAGGCTTAGGTTAGAACAGCTCTTGACTACTGATGACGTGTTAGGCTTTTTATGCTCACTATAGTTTGTGAGTTTCTATGTAGTCGAAATATGTGCAGTACAATAACAATCTTCTGTTTACCCAATAATGTGGAGTGCTGTGCAAAAACATTTGCGTCAGCCGGGATTCGAACCCAGATCTCACTCTTTCCGGGATGTATGCTAACCGTTGCGCCACCGGGTGCGTCAGTGGTGCAACGGTTAGTATACGCTCCCTGAAAGACTGAGATCTGGGTTCGAATCCCGGCTGACGCAAATCTTTTTGCACAGCACTCCACATTATTGGGTGCACTGCATATCATCTCAAGTGGCGGTCAAATAAAAAGAATCCTGACCGATAATCCTCTGTTTATTACTTTGGTCAGCAGGCATTTTTTTACATCCTAACACTGTCAAGATTGTGGCCAGCAGCGAAATCAAAAAAAGACCATTCCGATGTCTTGCCATATTTGGAGCAACATTCATTTCTAAATCCTAAATATGAAAGCAGAATTTGAAAAAAGCACATCTTTTTTATTGAATCGTGCACAAGACAAGAGCGATTTGTCCGTTAACATTTACATGTGGGTAACGTCACTCAACAACACTTTGACTTTTCTAAGCGATTCAGAGGTACCCGTTTCATTTCACTCAGTTAGAATCTTCTGAATCCCATTTTATGGGAGATAATTTGAATTACAGGAAAATAGATAATGGGGTGAAACGTATGTCAAATGCTGAGTCACAATCAACTGAATGGAATAGATTAATTGAACAAAAATTCCAGTGATGCGCCAATTCCTCAAGTGGGTGGCTCAACTATGAGTCCCACCCTCTCACTTCTGATGATGGGGCATAATATCCCGACTTTTCTAGAAACAAAAAATTTTCAATTGACAAAGCGTCGAAAGTAGAAGCACTTTTGAGAGAGGCTCTGTGAATGCAGGCATCGATTGGCAAAAAGGAAGCATAATTTTCACTGCGAAACGTTATTGACAACAAATTTCTAGGCAGCAAAAGTCGTGTTAATAAGCTTTCATGTCCTCTTTAATGTGCCTATGAAGTCTCCTTTGTTGAGAGAGGAATCCAGTGATATTCAAATGAAGAACTTCTACAGATTTTGACTGGAAGATCCAGAGGGAGGCAAAAAACAATATCCATTCAAATCATCAATTTTTGGAATAAAAAGCGAGATCGTGTCAAAATTAGCAGTGAAAAAATAAGGCATCAAATCTTGCCGCGAGACAGATGAATGCTACACTTCAATGATTTACCGACGTATCGAAAGAGAAAGTACAGAGGATTAATTAAAGAGCAAGTGAGGTGACGCTGAGCAGAGACTTCAGAGCTTACTTCCTCAAACGTTTCTAGTTTTTATCAAGTTGTATGTTTATGACACGCCCTCATTCTGGCAGCTACTTCCCTTTATGTAGACAATTAATTGTTTTTTACCATATGTTGAGCTTTCTGCTTTAAGCCTAGTAGGGGTCGTGGCCGAGTGGTTGCAATGTTCCTTGCGACACGGCGCAAGGGTGATTACATACCCCATTTTCCAGCAGTGAACAACTAAGGCCCTATGAAACGCCACAGCCCAGATTGCAGAGACACGTGCCCAACTAGTATTCTACGATGTTCAAGAAAAAGACAAGTTGGTATGAATTGAATGCTAGAAGTTCTGGGACCACAGCAGAAAAAAAGCTGTGATACGGGTCAAATGAAGTGATGAAATAAAGTGAAAGTGCTCCCCATTTTGTTAACTGTCATTTTACCTGTACAACTGAGAACTTCAGTTTAGCTTATTCGTATGAATGTCATGGAAAAATCATCTCGAAAGTTTGAAACGTTGCTCTTTTGATATATGCGATCAATTCAACTCAATCAGTATCTTTAGTTTTTGAAGTAATCCGAAAATTTGCACAGAACAACGCTTTTGTGCAGATCTAGTCACGTCTTAGAGTAAAAGAAGCCGCATGTCTCACGATTTTAACATTTTTTCTATTGAACGAACAATTACTCATTTTCCAGCTCAAGAACTTGCTGTGCAGTATACGATGGAATAGGTTTCGGATTTTGTATGGATATTTTTACTGACAACTACATCTCTAACGACATGAAAAATCTTTAGGCAAACTTTCCTTCATCATGGGAATATCAGTTCAGGAGTGCACGACATAGTGTGTGAAGCAGAAAATTTTAGCCATTTTTGAAACGATAGCGAGAATTCTTCTTGTTGGAACGTAAGAAATTTTATTTTCTCTGCTTTATTTATGAGAAATGAAAGGCCATCAGAGAGGCGTCATAGACCGCGTTATTAGTTTTTTATGAACGTGCATTAGAGGTGAATAAGCAGCTTCGTGCTAAAGGAGCTCCGTGCTGTGTCAGTTCCGTGTTGCAGTGATCGTCTCATTTTTGTTGAATTCCCAAGCGGCGAACAGTTCCGTTTCTGCTCGATACACTACTGACTGAATCATCGAACATCGATCAGTGCTAATACGAAACTATCTAATGAAGTTCACATGACCATAATTGCTTCATCACGTCATTTTGTGCGATCACCATCACCTGTACCATTTGCAGCCCCTCCAGTTGTTGAACCACGTACGAGGGTTTTTTACTATTTTCCCTTATCGCGTGGAAGAGTAACATCTTGAGTTTATCTTAGCCCTAGAAAAAGAAGAACATCCTTTCTTTCAGGTTTTCATAGGCAAATGACACCATCGTTTTGGTGGTTTTCTATGGTTTGTTTGGTATCCTCAAGAATCCAGTCGCCCAGTCGATGAAGACTATCGGCAATGGTTTATCGTCTAAATGCATTACGTGTTCAGTTCGGCTGATCTTCGATAGCTTAGCGTGTAACACGGCGCGTCTGATTGGTGATCGTTGACGTTGGTCGGAACATCAAATCTTTTCTACCATTTGCGAAATACGGGTGTTTTCCTATCACCAATCTTTTGACTGTTTGAAAATAACGCAAGCGATCTTTTATTCTGCTCACACAGCAGCAAGATTTCTAATGCATATGCTGAATCAGGGATTGTTGATGAGTCGAAAAGGTACGCAAGGAGTTGGGTATTCTTTGTTTCTTCACCACATCCTTGATGCTCTCAACGTAATTCAAAGGTTCGCCTCTTTCTGCTCAGCTCTGTAGCTAAGACGTTCACACGTTCTTTTTCTAACTTATAAAGACGCAAGTAAACCATTCGGAGAGTTTCACTTCGCCAACGGTGAATGAACTATTTAAAACCGATCCATTTCTTATAAACAACGTTTTTGGAAGATTTAGTCGGAGACCAATCTCTTCACAGGTGTCGCCAAATAAGTCAGCATTCATTCCGTGTGACTGATGCTTGGTGTGACAAGAATGATGTCGTCAGCAGTAGAACATGGTTCAACTGTCGAGCCGATCGCTACTTATTGTTCAACCCACGAATGACTCCAGATTGAAACCAGGAGACAGCTGGGCAAATTTCCGTTATCCATGATCATTTATAGCCCTATAAGGGCGACGCACTTCTCACGTTCAGAATTCCACTAGTCATTCGATAGTTTGAATTTCGACAATCTTAGTTGTACCTAGTTTCTGAATAAAATTAAGCTTCAGACTAGACGCGTTTTTCGCTGGACAGAGCTTTCTCTTTGGATTTTTATATCACTCGAGAGCTTTGATTCTGATAATTTCAATACTGTACTTGAATTTCGAGATGGCCTTTTCATTTTGTTGCAGCAGCGAAGATGAAAATGAGTTTCTCGGAGCGCATTCTTTGTTACGGTATGTGCATGACATCTCGCAATATTCGCAACAAACGTCACTGTGTCATCTCTTGCAGTCGTACATGGCGAATTCATGCGACTTCAGTTGACCAGAGGTGACAAATTTTTCAAGCCATTGTATAAGGCAACAAAATTTTTTTGGCCCCTTGTGCTTCAAATGTGGTCTCTATTGTAGATCTGTCGAAATTTAAACCAAAATAAATTTTCTCTGACAGAAAGTTCTGGATAAAAGCAACGCGATAACGGAAAGCTACGCTTTAATTAGTCACTTCTTGTTCTCTATATGTTCATGTTCTTTCTAACAAGTATTAAATCAAGAATGTCGGTGATCAATAATAATATTTCTTCAAAAAGCCTTGTTCGGCTAGGATTTGCGGCTGGCCTTTGAGTAAAATCTTAATAGTTATTTGATGACTCAATTCGGGTGATTCTGAACTCAAGTGTGATTTTTGACAAGGTCTCTAGAGGCGTTAGAAGAACGAAAAGACATTGGCGTCTCGCGTTCCAAGGCTTAGGCTGCTTAATCTTAGGCTTAACACTGAGTTTAGTCGGCAATACAAAATGAAAATAAAAAGCTCATATTCACAGATCGATAGAACACATTTTCATGCGCGCTTTCGAGGAGGCTCAAAATTTCTGCGCGGCGTACGATAGAGAGACTCGCGACAATTTTCACCGGACGTGATACGTGATCTTCTAATGGCTGCTACAGCACACCAAATCTTGAACTCGAATATTTGAATAGAAGCTAGGCTGCCGGCTAGATCAATCCAGGAAGAATGCATAATAATTTCGACTTCATCAAACATGGTTCAAGGTGATCACATAACTGACCTATTCATTGACTTGCGGTGGCTCACCAATGTTTAAAGTCGGTGGTGCTCACCTACATCTAGCACCGATTCGCTAACCTCGGAGGAAGGGAGGGCTGGTGTGCCCTCAGAGCAGGAGCGAACTATCGACCAAGTGCGTTTCACAGGGCAACTTCTACTGTGCCACATACGCCCTAGTTAAGAGTTGTGATATGTAATTACTTTAAATACCCAACCATATCGATGTGGACAACAGCCATAGATTTTGTAATTCCTGAACACAAGGGATCATTTTTTTTATTTCTAAATTAAGGGTAACCAGTGTACGGGACAAAAGAGGAATATACGGTGGCTTGGGGAAATTGCAACCATGCGCTTCACTTCCATTGTATTTCTCGATGGCTCAAAACTCGTCAGGTATACAGTCATTTATCACACTCTCAGCAGTACTTTCATGATTTTTCATTTTTTTTCAGGTTTGTCCTCTCGATAACTGAAGTTCGATAACTGAGATTATTGAAGAGTTCAAACTTGCCAGTGGTACGCATTCAAGTTAGTGTGAATGACGTTGGAAACGTTAGAAGGCACCTTCAACAGGAACGCTCCTCAGTGTCCCTCTTGGCGAGAATGGCATGCTACCCGTTAGGGTCCACCCTCTCACGTTCAGAACTCGGTGAGCTGTACATTGGGTACGAGAAAGGAGCATTAAAATAATGGGCCTTATATCTCTGAGTTCGAAAGAGTACGATACGGCAGCGTTGGGAATGATGAATAAGGAGAGGCTGCTAAAATCCTAAAGCCATTAAAAGCCGCCTATTTGCAACGCACTGGTAGCAATCGTACCCATAAAGCACATACACTCCTTACGAATCCTCTATGGATTATCTGATGATGCAAGCAAGAATGCTGTGAAACAACGCCGTTTGCCTGACTGACAAGAGAACAAGTGCCTCACACTGTTTACGACAGTGGAAATTGTCTTTGGACGATATTAAACGCTTCAAGGGGACATTAACTATTCAATGTCGTTGTTGCCAAGTTCCATACGGGATCAGACCACCGCCTTATCGCGGAACAATTTGATTTTCGCAAATAGGACAGAAATCCGCTAACTTCAAAGAACAAAAAAGAAGCCTTCTTTAACTGGTATTCATTCAAATTAGGAAGATGTCGTCTCTAGCAATATTGAAGGAGAATGCGACTGGCCCATTCAATATCTTCATGCAAGCGCAATGAAAGCCCAAAGTCCAAACACCGAGAGGCAATGGCTAACGTATCGGCGATTTCGCCTTATTCAGCGCCGCGTAACTACCCACATAGGAGAGGTGACCGGCTTGTTGTCAATTACTACGGAAAAACCAACGGTGGTGTTAGCAGTCACAGCCATCAGCGATATTGATCTGGAGAACCCAGATAGTCACTGGACCCAATTAAGCCAAAGTTTTTATCGAAATCTCGATGTTCAACATTTACTTGGAGTCCGTCTCCTTTCTAACGCGTTGTCAACCACGCTGAAATCTTGCGCGGCGCGCGGCAGCTAGAATGACGTTGTAGTAGTTTGATAATGAAGTGGATTTTCAATTCCTTCATCAGCAAATGGTGGAATATGATAGAAGAGATATCAATAAAGCTATTTGTAGCAGAAACAATGGAGATGCTTTCTCCTAAAACCTTGAATCTTTAGGGAAAAGGTAGATACTTACTAAGAAATGATATTTCGAAGTGTTACTGAACATCGTTATGTTGTCTTGCATATATCCACTCATATTCACTTCAAATATAGTAAGAGAAAAAAGCATTTTTTAATGTATTGAATAACTACAAAACATGGATCAAAAAGAAAGAAACAAGGTTATATAATAGATGGGAATATGTTCCTTTTCACAGTAATGTGCTTTTCCCGTTGAAACATGGATGATTATCGATACACGGGTATTCTCTTAACTTCGAAACTTTTTATAAAAGTCTTTTCTGCTATATATCTTCATTTAATCACCACAATATTCTCTCAGATTACCGATCAAATTCCCATATTTCCATTGTAAGGGTGATAACAAAGGCACCCGCCGCACACGCGACGTGCGGTGTGAGCTAATAGCAGCTCAGATCGCTGCCAACATGTCACTGAAATTTATGATGCGAAATACAACTAAACGGAATACGATCAGAACTCGGATTCAGAGGTGGTTATATAGTGGTGAACTGTCGTTTCGTAATATCTGCTGAAATATCACCTGTATCATCTGTTCTCCCGCTGATCATCGACAGACTCGAGCAGGTACCAGAAACAATTCCATTTTTTTCTATACCCATTCTGAAGAAATCGGACCATCGGATCGGTAGTCTTCTTGTAGAGCGTTTGATGCTACCGAGGAATCCAGTCGGTAACGGCCCTCGTCTTCGGTTGTCGTTGAAGCGCATCATGTGTCCCGCCCACCTCATTTTCGACATCCTGGGGTGTAGAACGGTGTCTTTGATCTTCCATCCTTGGCGTAGGTCGGAGCTTAAACATATCTGTAGATAATCTTGTGAAACATGTAAAAGCATTGAAATAGTAGTGCCAATATAATGTTGCAAAATACTCCTCACCATCAGTAGGTTTTATCGAAATTGCATTGTGATTTTCAGAATGAAGTAGTTTACTAGATTCTTTGACTTTTGTTATCATTTTATATACATTGCTTAGATCAAGCACGCAAGTGTTACTCAGCTGCAAACGTGTTGAAGGTTGGTCCAAAACAAATCAGTAGTTGTCTTCAACTTTTGTTCCAAAATGTTTGATGCTTTCCAGTAAAATTTTATAAACTGTAAGACAAGTGCTAGGAGAAAATTCAATCATGATATGCTACGTAAACAACTTCATCAAAGACAGATATTTTCACTAGATTCATAGGAAACAATCTCTGCCAGGTGGTCTTTCTTCATCGAAGTTACAATGCTGGGTTAAGTGCAACCTCTAATCACTGTTATTAAGAAGTCTTTTTCTTTCTAATTTTAAGACCGCCATAACTTATTGATGAATGAAAAGAAAGATGTCAATGAAACAAATTCTTGACAGAGTTCAAGAAGCTGCACAATGGAACACAGTCCATTTTTACAGCATCGTATGTATATTATCTCAACGATGTTTTCTCAACCAAATTTCCTTTAAGTTCGCGCAGGCAACTCGACATTGTCAGTTACCTGAACTGCCACTCTTCCACTGGACTAAGCTCTAGGCAAACGACTAATGTACTACGGTCGTTTCAAGTGTCATGGCGTTGTAAATCCCTGAGGAGCAGTCATACATCGATCTGAGACAGATGACGCCAATAAAATAGACCCTGAAGCACTACGTGTTATGTAAAAAAAAATGCATGTAATGATGAGTACGAGATGGAATGGACGACAAAAACAAAAGTGTTCAGAAATGTAAGAAAGATGTAAATCTGCGCGCAACAGTTACGGATTTGTTCATTTTCCATTGTTTTATAGATGAGCATGGAAGTTCAACTGTAAGGAATTATCGCTGTTGGAAACTGAATGCTCTATGGGAATTCCGACACGTAAGAATTGTTTTCAAAATCAAACGGTTATGTAGAGAGCACCATACTGCGCAATGTCTAGAAACTAGGTGTTCTTATCCTATAGGCGTCTCATATAACTTGGGAGCCTCAACAAGAGTGAGATTAGGCGCTGCAAGCGTAGCAATGATGTACATTATTACTTTATTCGATCCGTCTTCACAGTTATTTTTTCACTGTGCAAATTCCAGTAGTATTAGCATCCAATTCGTTTTTGGTCTTCTTCTTAAACGTCGTAAATCAGTGAATGTGTATACGACTGAGTCACTAAGTGATCTGGAGTCGTCTTCTTGCAATCTTGAGGATAGCCCGGCCGTAGTATTGAGTAGAACGTTCCTAAAAAGATCCTTGTTCTTCTTGGAAAAACATTTGTTTTGCCTTTTTCTAATGCATCTCCACACCACTCAGTGCTTCACCTTTGCTAAAAAAGATTGTAAAACGAAGTTCCAGCTTATCTATTCTGAAAGCCTGCACGATGCTGCTAAAATCTTTTTCGATCTTTTAGCCTTTCATTATGATTTCGATTAAGGAACGTCTTGTATTATGGAAACTTCCTCGTAAGAGTCGGCCACTGCAGCAGGGCTAAAGTTTTGTACATAAGGGTAGTGCTAGACGAAGCAACTTCATCCGTGTTAACTCTACTATGCTTAATAACACGTTGCGACTATCATGACCCACATCTCAAGAGAATCAATCAATGCGAATAAGTGAACTTAATATGCTAGGGGAAGGGAATGGACTGAAGAGTGTGTCGATGGGCGAGGCATCATTGTTTTGCAAAAAGTCTAACTGAACAAGAATTCAAACTGAAAATGAGGTAACTTGACGACGTCCTCTAGTTCGAAGACGATGAAATGAAGGATCAGTTGGAACTAATCACATATATAGCTATTCGAGAACTTGCAAAGGAGTCGTTGTAAGCTAATCAATTGTATCGCGAACTCTGAAAGATTCGAGATTGAAAAAAGCTCGAGAAATGGAGAACGCATGAATTTAACGATACTGCTGAGTGAATAAGGCAAGTTATGTTTTGAAACTCCACAGCTACCAAGCTTGAAAGAGTTGGGTAGCGAAGCTTTATGTTATCCGTCGTACTCGATAGATCTTTCACTAATTGATCACTTTTTATTCAAAGATCTTTGCAAACTTCTGCACAACAAACTCCTCACAAACGAAGGCGCTGCTGAAATCACTTCCAGCGACCTTGCTTGTATAGAATTCGAGTGCTTCATGCAAGTACAATAAGGAGAATCATTTTTTGTTTAGATCATGTCCAGAGTTTGATACTATTTAATCGAACCAAACGATTTTTGTCTAGCGCTTCACTGATTTCTAATTTTAACCAAAACGGCTATTCCTGCGAGTGGTATAAGATGACAGAATCTCATAAGAAAAAAATACCTTTCGTTTCCAGTGTTCTCTTGAGACCATACTTAAATTTCAATATGCCTGACAGTTATTTTTGAGACATGCGTGCGCCTGTTATGGGCGCTTTCACAGTTAAGTATACACTTTAATATCACAGTGAAAGGTTTTCGTTAACAATTTGCCTTTTCCAACTTTTGAAAACCGACTTTCTGTTAATCGTGGCATTGATCAATAAGTTGCCTTTTTTGATATGCACGGATGAAGTTGTTATTGAACTAAATAATGTGAGAAGATGAGGGTTCAACGAATTTTGCATTCTGCGACGAATTTTGCATGCAGTGTACATCCCAAATATTGTAAGCAAAGACAACCATCTGCGAGTGCATGAAAATTTCTACTCATACCATAAACAAAGAGCGCGTGTTGCGAGTGGTTAGAGGTGATCTGCGACACACATGATCCATCAATTGATGGTTGACGGTTCCGGAGCCGTGCTCAAGGCTCAGCAACCCTTCCATTCCTCGCAAACCGGAGAAATGATACCAGACTTGCCTGGGAGAACAGCATCACTGACTTGACGCATTGTTAGGCAGTCGCAAATAGTGAAAAGGCTACATATGCATAATCACTTCAAACAAGGCTAGAAATCAAAGTCATGTACTTAGCGCATCTCTTACGGAATAATCAACGCCGAAGGCTTCTCACTTTGTAGCTTAAGAGGGGTATACCTAAATCATTACACCAAGCAATTTGCTCTTTAGACTACTTACTTTTTAGAGTAAGTGTTACTTGACGCGGTGAATCGGTCCCCCATAATATCACATCGGTTGCTCAGATTTAGACCCCTCAATGAGGAAGATCTGAAGATAATCGTTACAGGGAACAAAGTGTTACATGGAAGATTGGTGGCGCGACATAAAATAGATGGATATTTTATAAAGAAGGAGGGCGAAGTGGAAAAAAAGATCAGTGGATTTCTGAGATTCCGTGGTCCAAGAAAAAGCTTATTCCTTCGACAAATGAACGCAATAAAGTAGACCTATTGATGCATTTGACTTAATGTAAGCGATTATCTCAGAAAGATTAGAAAAAAGAGAAATTGTCAATGCACTTTTGCGTTGGCCGTGCTGTACGAGAATACTAAATCCACCTAACTCGATCGCATTCATGAGCTCAGATCGAATGGAATAAAATAGCCAACATAGCTGACACATTGCATAACAGCTACATGTCATCGTCATCATCATTTTGTTTTTATAAAACGAAAGGGCATGATGGCTTTACATTGAATAACAATTTATAGATTTTTTGCCATTGAAATCATTGAACAATTGCGAAAATTCACATTCAGTCAGCAACGATTCACGTAACAGTTATAAGTCTCCATATGGTTTTTTGAAATAAACAGGGATACTCTGAAATAGTTTTATATAATAAGTAAAGTTCTAAGTTTTTTATGCGCTTTCGTAATCACTGTAAGAGATTTTTCTGTATCTTCCTCGAGACAATAAAGGCTTTCGATGCCTATATTTTAGTGACCCATTACCCATTTATTTACTCATTGGTGAGACAATTTTCACTTGAATCTGGCGAAGATAAAACTTGATGCTAAGTAATGATGCACTTTTCTCTCACACTGTCGTCTTCACAAACAAAAATGAATGCCAGAAAATATTATCGTACTCAAGAAGATCTGTAATATTGACAAAACCACAGACTTTTCCGCTGATTTACACGACTGTCTTCATTGCTATCAACGAACAGTCTGTCGCTATCATGATAAGAATATAGATAAGGATAGAGCACGCGCTCCCGGATAGGGTGAGGGTGCGCGTCTAGTCGCGGCTGACTCGGAAGTTTTGCACATCAATCTACATTACTTTGTATATCTATGAAGTCTTGCCAAAAGCGTTTGAATAGAAATAATTGCAATATGATAAGAATCTTCCAAGAAAATGCTGTTTCATCGGCAAAAAGCCAAAGAATTGGGATGTTGTGCCCGTTATTGTATAATTATACATCAACTGAAGTGTAAACATTGACTTCAATTCCAACGTAGGCATTATGTCAAATATGTGATGTTTTCGTCACTCCAAAACGGAAAATTGATTATCGACTGTTCAAAACACTATAAAAACTGACACAGCTTGTATAAATGTAGCCGATTTCGAAGCCATCTCATTTGCCGACGATGAACATTCTCATCGCTGTTTTCGTTCTCGTAGCGGTACGTCATTAGAGTTTACACACTGCAGTAATTCTTCATTCAAGAAGCAAAGATTCCTACTGTCTTATTTCAGGTAGTCAGACTTGGTCATAGCGTGGAGACGTACAGTTCAGACCAGTCGAGCGCTTCAGTGGAGGAGCATAGCAGCTCAAACGACTCCACTGACTCGAGCGAAAAAGATGAGAGCGTCTCAGTGGAGGAGCATAGCAGCTCAAACGACTCCAGTGACTCGAGCGAAGAAGATGAGATCGACTACGAAGATACTATTATCTCTGCAGGTCGCCAATTTTCTTCATTATCCTCCAAATATTCCTTGTTCAACTCAACTTTGAATGCTGCTACACTTTGCAGAAAGCATACCAGATTGTGGAAATGATACAAATATGAACGCGACGACTAGAATGGCAGCTTACTCTCTGCACATTGTACTAAGGTCTGTTCAGCACTTGCTCTTCATTGTCTAAGAAAATAGTTACAATCACACGTCGCCACTAAGAGGTTTTTGTTAAGAGTGGATCTTGCAAATGGACAAGTGAAAAATGGCAACGGTACTGAAGCTAAAAATTTTTCATCAGCAAGCGACATGAGTTTACTGGTGAAAACCATCCTTTTTTTTTAAAATACGTATTTTAATTTTTCTGGGGCGAGCAGAATGTTATTTTGGTCTTTTCAGACGTACGACTGCGGACTAGAGCAATCTGCTTTCAACATTTCTAAGATGTGTCGCAATGAGAGCAACTTGAACTTTTTCAACGTCGGAAGTAATAGTGCTTTTTACGCGGGAAAGATTGGAGACGTAAATCAAGTGATCCACGAAGTAAGAGTGAATGCTCAACTTTGATTTTTCTGAAGATTTAGTAGTTCTTTTGGAGTAAGTGATATCAGCAGTATTTCCTGACGTTTTCCTGTACAATCCTCCTTGTTGCATTGCTAGCCCTGCAATCTTTCCCAATACCAAAAAAAAATTATCACTAATTATTCGAGCTGAATGCATATGACCATAAGCACGCCGATTCAGCAGGTTTTAGCTTATATATGGTTGGTGGAACACTTCAATGCAGGGCTTCCCTCTCTCGAAGGCGACACCGACAGCAAGCGACAGTGGTATGATTCCATTTCTGCAGGTTGGTTGTGATGTTATAGTAAGCATTAATGAAATAAATATGAGGATAGATATCTGCATGTTCGGCAGTCATCAGGCAGCGGCTGCTACGTACTGAATAGACATAAGGCTAGATAATAAGATAACTGTTAGTCTATGAGGTAGTGGACGACACTCTACGACGGCTCAATCCAGTTTTCAAAGATTGGAAATAACAATTAATGGAATAACCTAAAAAAGTCTTTTAGATGGCGAATGCTAATACGACGAAGATAGGATGCGCATATAGTGAATGCAATTCTGGCAGAGATGGTTGTGATGATTCTTCATCTTCCATAGTACTCGTTTGTTCATATGGGACCGCGTAAGTCAACCAGACAAAAAGATTTCAAAACAGTGGTTGATCTCTATGCAACTTCAGGCACATCCAACCCAACACTCCAATTTACACGGAAGGCCGACCGTGCGACACATGCAATAACACTTGCGCCTACAGAAGTCTTTGCAATAGAACAATGCCCGAGTTGGAGTGCCATTAGATACATCTACGTTCTATCTCGGTTATTCTTTCACACCAACACATTTTGTGCTTTAAGACTTTCAATATAAAGTTGTCTTCGTCGTGAATTGAAGCTTTTTTCAAATATTGTTTGCACAATAACGTGTACTAGACCGGAAGCGATGAATACATGCAAAGGCATGAGACCGATATCCAAACGCAGTAGCTAATGTCTAGAAAACGAGCACTGCAGAAGAATTATAATATCCATGCACATTTCTTAATGTAACACAATTTTCCTCCTCACTATGATTTGTTGAAAGCGTTCACTATCGTCTGTGAATTAAAAGGGATGACGATCAGCTATGGGTTAATAATTCATAAACCTCTACGCTCTGATCTGGGTACATGCCTTCTTAAATCGTGACTAGTTTCATATCGGTTACCGACTTACCTATCTTCAGACCTCAGATGGTACTTTTTCAGCTACTAGAGAAACTAAGGCGTTAAGTTTATCACCTGGTTATAGAAGAGGCCTTAGTTATTATAAGAATTGTATATATACAACTCTTTGCTATATGTATGATATCTCCAACATATATCCAGATCTTTTTCAACGCTTGGAAGTAATCTTCAACTCATGTTGTGCCCATTTCGATATTTCTATAACCGTCCATTCCATATGATCGCCGTAAGTTGACGTAACAAATAGAGGGCACTATTGATCAACTTGAAAGTCAAATTAGAGACCAATGATCTAATAAAAGAAAGAATTTTTCCGCAACATATCGAATTTGAAATCTTGCTTTACTAGCCGTCTGACGAACCCTGTATTGGATAAATTGTCGAAAGAATGCAAGCAGCCAAGTACCTCAGATATCCACTTTATTCACTTTGTCCACACCTATTCATAGCACGCAACTCATCTTTAGCATTAGATGTTAGTGCAAACTGAACTTTTCTATCACTTCAGCAAGGTAAGGTGTAGGTAATTGATCACTAATAACTCTACTGTAGAGTACCAGATGATATATTATGCAACGGTATTTATGAGGGGTCTTGACATAGTTTTGTTCTAACATCGTTCGAGTCGCAGCGGTTAACCTCTTCAAGACCAAGTGCAGCAAAAATTTCTTATGGGATTTTTCGTGGTTTCCTGTCAATTACATTAGTTTCACTACACTTTTAATATTTACTCGATAGCTGAAAAATTGTAGTTTTCACAATATGCTTGATTTTCGGAAACGCTTTTCGGTACGTTTCTGCTATACAACCTTATTTTCATTCTTTTGTAAGTAGGTGTTTTCTCCTTCTTAAGCCTTTTAAGAGTCATTCTATTGCTTAGATCTCGAAAATTTGAACAGTGTGTCGCATTTAGAATTTTTCTATTTCACCGTTTTTAGCGGTGGTAAGATGTTATAATACCCAATGGGATCCCACCTGACTCAAATATTAGTGCAAATCACTCTTCATCACTGCGTTTCATTTTTCAAATGGCGTTTTTATTGCGCTGTGAGAGTGAGAAAAAAGTTTTATTCCACACTCAAGCATTTTCGCTTTTCCTTCGGATTTTAACAATTGCTCGATAGCACAGTTCTCAACTATTCCAATGACGTGCTTGGTTTTAAAAAAGGACATAATAGTGCGTTGTTACGGCTAAAAGATATCGGGTTTCGCACTTGGTGTCTATTTCTTGTCGGGTATGATATGGGGGTTGCCTAGTATCGGTCGAGCAGCGCAACTGACATGTGGCCTGGTATGAGATGTAATCTTAATTTCAGTGTAGCAACGCAACAAAAAGTCTTTCGAGAAATCAAAAATACCATTAAATTCAGCGAAATGTGGCCAGTGAACGATTACCGAATTTCTTAAAGGACAGCTTTGTCCAGTGAAAATTGCTCAAGTGTGGGATAATTTTTTTTTTGCTGTTACAATGCCGTATAGAACCGTTTTAGAAATAAAAAACACCATTCATGTTCCCAAATATAAGCTATCGAGTGGTTGGTTATAACGCAATGGCTTAATACCACTGTTACGAAATCTATCTACATGACTGCAAGTTATGGTCGGGGCGTATGAAGTGAAATCTTATCTATTGCAGTGCAATAAAATGCTTCGAAAGAACAATAATGCCTTTACTGCCAAAGTTTGGGCTATCGAATGATGACTGAATTTTTGCAGCAAAGGCTTTGTCCAGCTTAGAACGCTCGAGTGTAAAATAAAAATTTATTTATACTGCTACTTCTCTGTGTAAAGGTCATTTAAGAAATAAAGTGAAGCCTTCAAGTTCTTGAGATTTAGAGAGAGAGAGAGAGAGAGAGAGAGAGAGAGAGAGAGAGATTCCTCATTTACCGACGATGATCACCCTCATTACGGTTCTCGTTCTAGTGACGGTACGCTCATCAGTGTTTCCACACGACCGCATCTTCTACCCACCAACTAAACATTTCTGTTGCACTATTTCAGGATTTTGCACTATTTGGCTACGACGTGGAGACTTACAGTTCAGACTCATTGACCGACTCAGTCGAGGTGGGCTCCATCCCTAGCAGTACGGTCAACCCAACCCAAGGCGAAGAAGAATACGACTTCGGATATGAAGACTCTCTTATCTCAGCAGGACGGCAATTTTCTTCTTCATTTGATCTCAAAATTTCCATATGAAGACAACTCAGAACACATTCCAGAGAGCATACCAGATTGTGGTAATGATAAAACGTGAACTTGGCGCCTAGATTTGTAGCGTATGAGTAGCACAATGCACTAAGGTCTGTTCAATGGATGTTTACTGTCTAGAAGAACGATCACAAAACATCGTACGACTGCGTAAAACGCAGTCAAAAACATTAAAGAAAACGATTGCATATTTTTTCAACAGCTAGCGACATGAGTTTACAGATGACAGTAGCCTGTTGAAATAGAAATACACCTTTGGTTTCTGATCGAACGAGCAGAATCTTATTTTCGTCCTTCCTAGAAATACGACTGCGATTTAGAGCGAGCTGCTTCCAACATTTCCAGCATCTGACAGGTAGGAGCAACTATAACTTTTTCAATGTCGGAAGAAACATTGCTGCTTACGTGGAGCACATTGACAACATACACCATATAATGCACAGAGCGGGGTGGAACTCAGTTCTTTTTTTTTAGAGATAAGTAGTCTTTATGAAGAATTTGAGGAAAGTGATAGCAGTAGTATTTCTTGATAATTTTTGTGCATTTCTTATTGTTGTATTTCCAGCCTCGTTACATTTCCATTATTAAAAAGGAATATTCACTAAGTGGTCTAGTTTGATGCATATGAGCATAGGCACACTAATTCTGCATGTTTTAGATGACTGATTATTGTGGAACATTTTAATGCAAAGCTGTCCTCTCTTCAATCTCACGCCGACAGCAAGAGGCAGTGAAATGATCCCATTCCTTCAGGTTGATTTGAATGTAACACTAGAAATTCTTCAAATGGATAAGAGAATATATGGCGGCATGTACGGTCGTATAATCGTTTATAAGCCAGATATATACAACTCATATCGATTATTTTCACAAAAACCTCTAGTAGACTAAGAATCATAGATACGAGAAAAACAAGAGACTCATATTTGAACGAAATGATTAATGTCCACAAAACGAAAAGTGTAAAAGAACTATGACGTGTCATATGCCTTCCTCGGGATAAAACAATTTCTTCTGCACTATGGTTTTTTGAGACGTTCGTCATCATCTACGATTTGAAGCAGATGGACATAAATCCCATCTAATCTGGATGGCTGCCCGTGAGATTACGACTAATTTATGTCTATTACGAATTTTTCTATTTTCAGATAGTAGAAAGCAATTTGTTAGCAACTATAGATGCCAAAACGCTCAGTTTATCACCTGGTTATATAAGAGGCTTTACTGGTTATAAAAATTGTATATGTACAACTCTCTGCTAGATACCCAGTGATTTTCAAAACTTTTGCGTCTGTTGGGACCCGAACTCACATTTCACCCTATCCGGAAGCGCATGCGTGAACCGTTGCACTACCGATGCCCGTTTCGACATCTTTTTCTACGCTACAACGCATCTATCTGTCAGCAGCCAACCGTGAACGTTCTGACGTGGTAGTCGCTATCGCCACATAACCCACTTATACTGACGGATACTGGGTATGGATGATAATGCAGTATTCTCTCAATTGACCGCCTTTAGTGGTGGTATAATGGAATAATATATCCAGTGATGTGAGTGACGTGGAAAACGTATAGTTTGGTGCGGTTTCGCACATCACTATACATCACTGGTATATTATTTCATCATACCACCGTTAAAAGCGGCCAAATGAGAGAATAGCTTTTGCTATGTTTTATATTTCTTACATATAACCCGATCATTGTCAACGCATGGAAGTGCTCTCCAACTCATGTTCTGCCCATTTCAATATTTTTATGGCCGTCCATTCTATACGATCACCGTAAGTCATCATAGAGATTAGATGACACTATTGATCAGTTGGAAGTCAAATTGGCCACTAGTCGTCTGATAAAAGAATGGATCTTTTCGTAGTAAATCAATGTGAATCCCACTTTTCACGGACCACTTTTGACAGAACAGTCGTATTGGAACAAATTGTCGAGAGAATGAAAATAATGCGAAAAAGGACTTTTCTACCGGGAAAATACAGGTAGCCAAATATCGCGGATACCATAGCCACTTTGCCCATTTTGCCACATCTATGCTAGGATACAACTCATTTTTAGCATTAGATGTTAATGCATACTATGAATTTCTATCCTTTGAGTAAGGTAAGATGTAGGTGATGACTCACTAGTAACGATGTTGCGGAATACTAGATGATGGATAACACAGCGACATTCATGAGGGACCCTGACACAGTTTTGTTTTGACATCGATCGAGTCACAGCAGTTTACCCTTTCCGGATCACGTGTACCAAAGATGGTATATAGCTCCGTTCGTAGTTTCCTAGTCAAGCACACTCTTTTCACTAGACTTTTAGTAGTCATTCGACAGGAGAAAAAATTGTGGTTCAACAACATGCTTGATTTTCGGTGAAGCTTTCGGTGCTTTTCCCTTACCCGCACCCATTTTGAGGGCCTTGTTAAAAAAGTATTGTTTGCTTTTTGACGTCATCGTAGTCATTTGATTGCTTTGGTCTCAAAAAACTGAACAGTTTATCTTATTCCTAAAAAATGTTATGCTGAACTGTTAAAAGTAAAAGTAGAACTTTATTTCGCACTCAAGCATTTTTCGCTGAGCTTTTCTATGAGAGTTTCAGTAGCCATTTGAGAGCACGAATCTCATCGATTTCAATAGTCCGCTTGGTTTTCAAAAACGATTTATTAGTGTTTCGTTGCGGTTAAAAGAATGTTGGAATTCGCACTTAGCGCGCACTTGCCGATTATGTTTTGGAGTTGCTTCGTATTGGCTGTGACGGTGAGGTAATGCGGTCTTTATTTCAGTGTTGCATTGCAACAAAAATTCTCCTTGGAAAACCAAGTGTACCATCAAAATTGTCGTGATCTATGCTGTTGAGCGATTACTGCAAATTAGAGAAAAGGCTTTGCTTAGTGAAAGATGCTTAAGTGTCAAATAAAATGTTATTTTCAGTGTGCAACATATGCTATTTGAGAAGAACACTATTGAAGTTCTCTGATCTGAGAATCGAATGGTTGTTATAAAATGCGCTGGTTTCATGCCAATGTCACGAGATTTATCTTCATACCTCAGCATGGTATGCGCACCGGCTATGAAATGAAATCTCAATTTTAGTGTATCAGGGCAATGAAAAGCGTTTTTGGAAATCTATGACACCTTTAAAATTGACAAAATTTATGCTATCGATTGATAACTGAGTTTTTGGAGGAAAAGCTGTGTTCGGAGGAGAGTCTATGAGTGTGAAATATAATTGCATTTTCACTGATACAGTGCAGTAGTAAGGCCACTTAAGAAATGGAGTAAGCTTTAGAAATTTTCGGAATTTGAACGTTATGTGGATGTTAATGTTAAAGTGAATGTTAAAATGTTAATGAATGAATGTCAATGTTAAAAAAATGTTGATGAATGAATGTTAATGTTAAAATGAATGTTAAGATGTTATTAGCCTAAGCGAGGTTGGTACGCCAGGGCCATACACCGGTGTTTCGGAGGTTTGGCGTACCAACCTCGTTTAGGCTGTCGATCATGTGAATTAGTTTTGGTCTACCAGACGAAATCCATCGGCTGAACAGTGGTGATGGACCAGTGTCATTGTACACTATGCCATCACCACACACGCCTCCCTCCTTGCCACAATGCAGGGCTTAATGTAAGGCGGGAGTCACTGACGAGGAGGCCGAAACCTCCGAAACACCGGTGTATGGCCCTGGTGTACCAACCTGGCTTAGGCTGAAAACATTCTTTTTTTTGGAATTATCTTGAGTGTTTATTACGAGGTTTTAAAAAACAGTCGATCTTATGGTTTTAAGAGTATAATTTGTGAGAAAGTGCTTATGCTTTCCAGTGGAAAACGTGGACACTGACACTTTAGCCCATAAGCCGTACGTTTATAGGTATGACAGCAGCAATGGCATTGCATTGCCGTTTTGGAGAAGTATGATTCGAAGGCGTAAGGGCATTGTAACGGATTCGAATGTGCAATTCAGAAGGGTGGATCTGAAAAGTGCAGCGGGAAAGAAACCTTACTAATACCCAAAGTCTTACGACCTGTACTTATGACAGAAGTGCAAACACCGGATTGCATCTTTTCGATGATTCTGGACCACGCGCAAATATCCAATACAGTTTGTTAGAAGGCTCAAAGTTTTTTAAGGTACTTGCGTTAAAGCCATGCGCTCACACTTACGTATCCCCATAAAGTCTCCAAATCCGTGCTATAAAGTGGGCTAGATTGTAAGGCACTGATGAAGCGGGAGATACAACCAAAACTACGTGTGGCTTTGGCGTAACAACCCGAGAAAAACTGCAAACCCTCTTAGAAACTTCATTGCATTACCGCTCTTCAAAGGTGGAATTTAAAAGTGCAAAGGCACCGTAGCGGCTCAATACGAGCGCAAAAATTCATGGTTTTCACGCGAAAACCTCGGCACCTGATGCCGTAAGATTGGCATTTCCAGTTATGGCAACACCAAAGACATTGCCCTGTGGAGCCTCATAGATGTGTTTTGAAGTTGCAACGGCATTATAACGGCTTTGAATGAACAACCTAAAAGGAAAGATTTGATGGTGCAATGGGAATCCTACTTTACTGATACCTAATGCCTTCTATCGACATTCATGACTAACAGTAGGACGTAAGGCAATGATTTATCGCGCCTCAAAGTCGTGCTTGAAAAGTTGAATGGCATCGCAACAATACCAAGTGTAAGATTAGAGCGAAAGCATTGAAAGGTGCAGCGGGTCAGCCGCACTGATTCCTCTGGCTTTACAATCGGTATTCATAACATCAGCTCAGATTTCAAATTGTCGCACCTCATAGGTGTAACTGGCAGAATCGACGGCTCTCTAACGGCTATAAAGGTGCAACTAAAAAAAAGGATGTATAGCTTCCATACGAAAGCTATGGCATTGGCACCTGATGTCACAAGATAGGCATTTCCACCTATGAAAGTAGTGAAGGCATTACACTGTCGTGCCTCAGAGGTGTGATTTGATGGAGCAACGACATTGTAACGACTTTTAATCTGCTGTTTGAGAGGGCGGGTATGAAGAACAATGGGAATACAACTTAACTGAGACTTAACGCCTTACGATCTGTTCTGATGACAACAGTGCAAAGAAATTGATAGCTGCGCCTCAGTAGTGTAATTCAAAGATGCAGCGGCACAGGAAGAACTCCAAATGTTTAATTCGAAAAGCGAATATACGGTCTTCCACGCGAAAGCTATTGCATTAACCACTGCTGCAACAAAGGCTTTGCACTGTCGTGTCTCAAATTGTGATTTTGAAGGTGCAACGACACTGCAACGGCTTAAAACAGGAAGAAGAAGGGTTTGAAAGCACAACGAGAATACAGCGGCACTGATATCTAATGTCCACCGGTCGACAGTGATGGCAGCAGTACAAATGCATTGAGTTGCCACGCTTCAGAGGGGTAAGTAGCCAGTGCAACGGCAATGTGACCGCTCTAACGGTGCAATATGAGCGAATGGATTTACGGTTCCACGCGAAAACCACAGCAGTGACACCTGAGGACATAAAGCCGGCACTTGTGACCACGAAAACAGCAAAGACGCTAATTATCGTGAAGTTGCTCGATAACTCAAATTCCGAAAATTTCTAAAGCTTACTCCGTTTCTTAAATGGC
>JAHQIW010003557.1:0-20497 GCA_019055375.1 Parelaphostrongylus tenuis
GGGTGTGAAATGCTGTTGGGATTAAACAACCTTTTGTAAGGCTTATTGGCCTAAATTTCATACCGAAGCTAAATTAAGGTTGGTATCATAAATAAGTTTTAGAGATGATTGATTCTGTGATTCTGTTTGGTACATATTGAAAATTTTGGGGGCTGCTGAGTTCAATATCATCTTAAATGCTTTTGGGTAGAATTATCTTTGAGGAAGTCATCGTGGGATGTAGAGTCGTGCACCATTAAGTGGATCTGAACGTCGGGAATAGTCTGTATGTCTATATCGGTGTCTGCAATGACAGCTGTTGTAGATCTTTGCGCTTTGTTTCTTAGCTCAACCACTTCAGTCAAAGTCCAATTTTGTTTTTGTTCAAACGTGCTTTATGTTACACATTACGAGCAAACTCGATTCATATTGCATCATCTAATAGAAGTAAGACCTTACTGCAACGATGTCCCTTTCTTAAAGACATTCTATATCTGCATCACAAAACCTAACTGGGAAGAAACTTTTTTTTCTGCAAAAAAAAGTCGAAAGAGAGCTGTCAAGACTAAAAGGATCACACACAGTGGCCCATATGGAAATGAAACGAGGATGGACCACAACAACTGTATCATACCGCAGTCTAGTCAGCCATTCCTATTGTGCTCGTGAAATTCTTCCATTGTTATCGCTATGCCCCAATTATGTGTACTGCAGATATTAGAATTTTCCCTTCTTTTCTACATGTCTCTGAGGCGTTCTCATCAACCTTATTTTCACACAATATTTTTCTTCGTAGGGTCTATCTTTTGATTTTTCAAAGGTAATTTCTCGAGTCAGTGATCTGCCTTATTCCTGGAAATCAATTTAACTTCTTCATGAAAAAATTTTATATTTTCCAGGCTTTCCTTTTTCGTTCTATTAATTTCTTATGCTTGTTTTCGTTATCAGCAATTTTCTACTATTCGAATCTGGATTTTTACGATGTGCTGCCCCCTTATTTGACACTGTTTATTGACATAGCAGGCTAGTCTATGGATACGTGGCCGCTAAACATTCTTCTCGTAGCCCTGCAAGCTGTACTCGCTGATTATCTCGTAAAACTACCCGTTTCCAGCTTCGTCAAGTATGATGGTGTGTATTGCACCTATCAGAAAAATTAATCAGGATAATCTTTCAATTACACATGAAGTGAAAGGACCGCAGAAGTGAAGTAAAAGCAAGCTGTAGTGATCTCTCAACTCCAACAAGAAAAGTAATTAAGGAAAATGTGAATGACATGAGCAGTTGGCCTTATTATTCGCTAAAAAGTTGCACTGTCAAATTAGTCCGAGTGTTTTGTTTTCATCAATGAGAGATTAGAGGTGTAATAAAAAAAATTCGTACTTCCACATTGCGAGCAATTTACCTAATTTTTCGTAGATGCTAGTAAACTTGCTAAGATTTTGACAGACCGTATCAAAGTCTGATAGTTTTGAGGCTGTGTTGCCTGCAGTCGAGTAACTTGTACTAATCTTATAATATTAAGTCTTTTTTTGGAACTAACTCGAACAGAGTGATTGAGTGTTCGCCATAGTATACCGTAGGTGCACCGACATTTTTTCTATTAGATTCCATGTATTTTGGCTATAATCCATAAAACTAACCGTTAATTAGCTGTGTAAGTGTCCAGTTTCACGCTGGGATCATATCCTGATTGTGCCGGACAATGCTTGTTGAAGGCATAAGGTAGCTATGCTAGGCTTCCGGGTTTTCATCAAAGGCAGTCTTTAGTCTTAGTAGACTGTTGAAAGACTACCGGGCCGAATTAGCGCTAGAGAGATTACATTAATATCCGAGAAATGCTGACTAAAGTGCTGAGAATGATGACTTAGTTTTAAAAGAGTTTCTGATCACTATAACCGACGTTGTTGGATAACACCTAACTTTTCATTCGAAAAATTACTAATGGATAGATCTGGCCCAGCTTTTGAGGTTTCATGCAGTTGTGTGCTGACGGCATTCCTCTTTTAATGGAAGATCACCATCCGCGGCCTTGCCATCCTCGTCCATGGCTTCTCGATCAAGAGTATATTTAGAATTTTTTGTCCCAGTGAATAATTTCTTAGATATACACAGATTTTTCTTCAGGTGTCCAAGAGGCTTTTGGTGTCATGAAGGCGAAGACGAAACTAGCTACTATTGCTGTCAAAATAATCGAAAAGGTATCTGCTTTTCTCACCGGTGCGAATCCATAGATTTCTGACAAGATTCCTCTTTGATTCGATAATCTCCTGACCATGCAAAAACGCTTGCGGTGACGAAAACGCAAAGTAAACCTTCTAATGGCACTTTTCAACCTTGCTCGGAGAGGCACAGTTCCATACATAGCAGCTGAACTGAACTGCGCTGGTTCCAGTCAAGTACTACTTCTATTAACTTAGATGCATATTATTGAGTGACTAATTCTAACGCTTTTTCTGATTGAGACTGACTCATTTTCCTTTGTCCATTCACCATTTACATTGATGATGAACTCCGAAAGCTCACCAACACCGTCCGAGTATCGAGTAAAACATAATATGGATTTTAGAAAATAGCATAGCATGATTTTCCAAAAAATCCTTCTTTCTGTAAAATAGAAGACATCACAAAATTATGAGATTTTCAAAGGAGAGAAAGAGCTCATTACAGGACTGAATCGCTGCCATCTACCTCCTGCAATCGGTTTTGGGAGAGGAAAGTTAAGAAGGTTCTATTATGACTCATCACTAGCAATTGTCGCGAGATGAATTACACCGGTACTGGGGGTAACGAGAACAGCTTTGTTAGCTACGAACAGTGTGAGGACACTTGCCGAGGTTAGATTCATCGAAGCTTGTAATTCTCTTTCTTTTCGAGGTATCCTTGCTATAACATTTTTTATTTACATTGTAGGAATGATAAGAGCGAAACTCTAGTTGTCAGTTTTATTTCCACGTTCTCAACTTTCCTCATGCCTTTACATTCGCATTTATGTCAGTGATCTCGTCCTTTTCAGACTAATATTTATTAGTTAGTTAGAAAGCTTGGTACTTTTCAGCAGACAGTACCCTATTTCGACCTTTTGAAAACAAAAACGTGCTTTTTGAAAGTTCTCAATGTCCAAATACTTATTCGATAGAATCGATAGCTTCAATCAAAACAATTTGAATGGTGCATTTTATTTTTTAAAAGACGTTTTTATTGAGCTGAAAGGGTAAAAATAAAATTTTGTTTCTCATTCAAATATATCTCGCTGACCAAAGCTTTTCCTCAAGAGCTTTAGCAATCAATCGATAGATCAAATCTCAAGCATTCCAATGCTATATTTGGTTTTCAAGATGGCCTTCGTGGTGCGCTGTAACACGAAAAAGGAGATTGAGCCTCGCAAATTTTTGATGCTTCAGTATTCGCACTGTGTTTCGACTCTTTAGAAAAGCCATTTTTTGGTAGCTTTTCATATTTAGGTAATCATTCATTATCTTGAATCAAAGGAATTCAATTGGTGTATTTCATTATCAAAAAGATTTAGTTATTGCGCTGAAAGAAAAAAATAAAATTTTCTCAATCAGACATCTCTCGCTGAGCAGAGCTATTCTTCAGACTTTGCGATCTAGTCGATATATCATATCTCAGGAATTCCAGTAAGGTTTTTGATTTTTGAAGCGGACTTTTTAGTATGCTGTAACGGCCAAAAGAAAATTTGGTGTCGCATTTGGCTCGCATGGTGTGTCTCCACTAAAGGAGCTTTTTCCAAGCATGCTTACAACATAGGCAAAAAAGTCCGTGGACCAAATCAAGCTTCATTCGATGACCTCCCTTGCACAGACGCTCAGTTTGTGACATACCATGTTTTTATAGGAAAATAACTGCGTCCTTTCCAATGCTTGGTAGAGCATAAAAGCTTGTAAATGAGAGAATTCGATGAAAAGCAGCAGAAAACAATTGAAAGGCAAGCGATGTGCGGTATAATGGTGTCGTTGCTGCGAAATCTTGCTCACATACAAGTATAAGCTTGCGGGCTTGGCGTCTTCATGGCAAAATCTTATCCACATGCTTCCAACGAGTGGTGGCTTGAAGTCGCTATCGCGCTGCGCAAAACATAGCATTCTTTCTGCATAAAAAGTCCTTTTTACAAGCCAAGAACACTGTCAGAATTGGCAATATTTGAGCTATCAAAACACTGTTAAAAGTTTAGAGGAAAACTTCGTTTAGCAAAAAACATTAAATGAAAACATGATTTTATCCTGCTTTGTAGTGTAGTATTGCAACTATATTGAAGCAAAGTGCGCCATTGGGATCTTTGAGATTTGGTCTATTAGATGATAATAAAACTTGCAAAACATGGGTAGAGTTTGTTTTTCTCAAGATTTCAAAGAAAGGCGCGATTTACAGGAGTGATTTAGTTCTACGAAACCGAATCTTCTTTTGGTTGCTATAGCGCACTAAGAAATCCGTTTCAAAATCCAAAAACATCTTAGAATCTCTGAGATTTGATCTATCGACATTTGTTCAAACTTTGAACGACAGATTTAGGCCAGCGAAAAATGTTTCAACGAGGAACGAAGTTTTATTTTTGCTTTCTCAATGCAATGGTATAGTCTTTTCAGAAACAAGAAAAGCCATCCAAATTTGTTTGATTTGAGCTATCAAATCGTTACCTAAGCACTAAAAGCGATCAAAAAAACCTTTTTATATGGAGTCGAAGCAGAGTAAGGGTAACAGAAAAGTACCAAAAATTTTATTAACTCTCCAGTCCAATAGTTATCCAAGAAGTGAATATTTTTTAGCGACAATGTATTGAAGCAAAACCTAAGAATATGTTTGTATAAACTACTGATTCTTTTTATCTTCATAAGACTCGTCTTTCGGATCTACTGCGTGGATCTCAGAGCTGCTTGCATTTGATTCGTTTTCTCGCATCCATCATTCGAAAGGGCCTTCCAATTTCTTTTGTGTTGGTTCGCCTGTGCTTGAGGAATTGTTTTTTTGCCATGAATATGCTGAGTTATGACTAGTCAGTTCTTCTTGGAATCCAGAGATAGCTGAGATGGTACGCTCCAATTGGATTGTACAGAGCGCATCTTTTATAGACGGCTTTGACACCATGTACAGGACTCCGCAAGGATAAGAAGAATGGTGAGCTCAGCGCCGCGTCGAACCAGTACCGTGCTCAGGATAATCACTACCACTGCTCTACCTGAACACATGCTAATTCAATAACATATAAATGATGTTTGAAAAATATTGATACACTGTCATTTGTTCGTTAACTTTTCACATCAGTTAACTTTAGAGATGTGCATTTAAGGAATCAGTAAACTTGTTGTCGAAGAAGTGGTGTCAAAAAACAAAAAAGTCACTAAAAAACTCTCATCGGCGACATCGACACATCATACTGGGTCGACTTTTGAGGTAGGCTAATTTGTTTCTAATAAAAGAATTAGAGATTGCTTTTCAGTACACTACCTTGCAAGAAGTGAATGAGATGAGGACTTTTATATCAGGTCGAAACCCTCCTGCTAGAACACCTACTGCCGGAGCAATTTATTCTTCTACGACACCAAAAAGTTTGTATTCAACACCCTGTCTTTCATGATCTGACATTTAGAACCTGTGTAAGGCTCTATCCGTTTCCTATCCAGCAACAGTTATTTCAGAACAAGCGGACGTTCATGCTACAGATATTTTCAAAGTCAAAATTGCTGAAAAGAAGCTTTTCTAGAAAGTACCCACAAAGTCATTAAAAAATGATTTGATAATCACTTTTGTCCGAAAAGTAAGGCTGTTAGCCATTTACAGTAGTTTTAAGCAAACTAAAGCATGTCCGTAGTGCGACGTTGTCTGCTTATCCTAAAAAATATCGTTTTTTGTCGACGATGCTCTTTGTCATCACTCTGCTTCCTTCTTCAGAGAAAATTGTCAGCACTTCAAACAGTCAGACAATGTTCATCATGTCGACGATGAAAAGTGAGCCTACAACTCATGCTGTTCAACTCCACACGACTAGGGAAATTCAGCGTAAGAGTCATCATTAAATTCGTTTAAACGGCAGCCCAAGGAATTGCTCATCAAACAAGAATGCTAGAGTAATCTTAAACGATTAACATTTGGAGAACATCGCACGATTTTAAGAAGACTCAAAAGATGGTTTTTTTGAAAAGTGTTGGGAAATGAGCTTTCCTCATGCGCACTTAGTTTTACGTGGCATAGATAAGGTGTTTGCTTCTAATTCAAATGTACATTTACTGAGTCTTCTCCCGAACTCCGATTATTAGGAAGGAGATTACGTGCCGCAGACCTTGCACTTTTTCTCGGATATGTTGCCTTTGCCTGAATGCTCTGATCAGCTGATCATGCTGATAAAAAATCTTTAGGCTCTTCCACCATTGCAACCATCGTAAATTCAAGTCAAAAACATTTTACTTCCGGTGTGGGAACGAAGGCTCCAGCTATAGTAGAGCCGTTTCCTACTTTGATTAATGTTCCTGAAGGTAAGGTGACCTTTCTTTTCACTTTTGCTTGATGAAAACGTGGAAGCAATCGTTCAAAATGAAATATAATAACAAGATGATCACATGAATGTGATATCACAAAACTGAATCAATCTAAAAAATGGTGAGTAAATGCTCCCGAAAAGGGTGAAATGATTTTCGAATTTTGTTTGATGTCTAAAGTTATTCAAGTCACTCAACATCATTGGATCTTACCACCGCAGAAATCGATTAAATAAAAGGAATTTTAATTAATTATCTCAGGAATATCAACCCAAATTTTGTGGAAAACACATTTGAATTGGAGGGATATCATGAAGTCCTTTGAAACACACTTTACATGAAAAATGAGAAAAATTTGAAAAATGTAAAATCCTATTGAAGGTGTCTTAAAAAACTTCTTGCAGAGTTCATTCCGCCAATCCATCGGACAACGCTTTTACCAGATGCCTCACAAAAAAGTACCGATCTTCCACAAGTGATGACTCACGAATCCGCTTTGCCGGAGGAGAACATCAGTTTTATCTTTGAGTATCTCATGACATCCAGTGAACCGCAGAGACATACTGGACTAGTTTCCAATTCTTATCCATCTATGCAAGTGACTACAGAAAATAGAACTCAGAAGTTTTATGGGAATTTGGAAAACACTAAGGCCGTAGAAACTATAATTAGTCCCATTAAGCCTCAACGAATATCCCAATCAGGAGAAGCTACTACTCACTCAATCACTCGACAAACATCTCAACAAGAAACATTTGCTGTGACATACTTCCAAGAAAGCATGAAGAACTCAAGAACATTAAATAGCTCTCCTACGACAACTTCTACCCCTAGAGAGACGATTATTGCTCCAGATTATTTAACCGTTCAACCATTACCATCAGAAGTATCCGGACTACCAAATTCAAAGGATCGGAACGTCACACCTGTTATTTCCCAATATATTAAGGTGCAACCGATAGTACGCAAATCCTTTTAGTTCCAGAACACCAAGCCAAAATGGGTGCTTCAAACTTACCTGAAACGATGACAACACTCTCAAATAGGCCAATACTTCACTATTCACGTCCAAATCCACTATCCACTCCTAATTCGGTCAGTGGTTTCCGACATTTGATAACCGCAACTACATTGGTTTTGCTGAGCATTCGTTATCCATGTTGCCTCACGAGCAATCTGCACCGAACTCAAGGTTGGTTGAAAATGCTAAACACAATCATCAGTCGGTCATAGAGCGAGTACTCCCCTCGAGAGGTGCTTCATTTGGGCGTGAAACCATTTCCACTGCAAAAATCGAAGAAACAAGTGCAGTAAGCAGAGGAACCAAATGGGCAAGAATTGGTCAAAAACCATTTGAATCTGTCGCAGCAAAGTCTGCTTCCCATCAACATCCGATCGCACAAGTATTTCCATATACTCAGCATGCTTCTTACCTTTCACGTCCATCAACAGAAATTGCTCCCGTTCAACAGAGCCTGCTATGTAACAAAACGGCAAGTTTTCTTCTTATTATTTCTCATAAAGCTTATGGTTTTTTAATAGGACATCTTTATATACTTTGTTGCAACAGTATTCATGCTACGAGAGTTACTAAGCTGCTCGTTCATCCTCTCTGAGAAAAAAATGGCATTATTGCTCATAGGAACTGCATTAAATCTATGGTGTACAGGTTTAAAAAAACTCATAAATAAGGTGAGACTTCCTCCGCATGAATATTCCTTCTTGAAAACTTTGGAATTTCCTTGTCAAAAGCAATTATGCTGTCTCTGAAAATTTTTGGCTTTTATACGAGTGGCTAGGACAAATTCAACTGTGCAGTAATGTCAGTATTAAAACAGTGGTTCTCCAGTAGCGTCGAATATTGACCACTTAATGAGTTCGACTAAATTAATCCGACGACTTTTTCAGGAATCTATCACGGATAACATTTCTCCTTGTCTTTTTACTTTGCATGATAATGTGGTGATCATGTGCGCTTTGGAAAGCGTCCATTGTCCAGCAGGCACTTTTTGCCAGATCGGGACGGGCAGAGTATCTGCTGCCCTACACCGAGTACGTCATCTCTACGACATTTTTGACTTGTGACACAATAAAAGCAGTTCAAAGAAAGTAAAGAAGATTTTATTTGATTCCTTTTTCTTTTCTAACTTCAAACTAACTAAAAATGATATTCATGAGCATTCAGTGTATTCAACATCAATATTGAAGTTTTTACTGAAGACACATACACAATTAGAATTTTTCTAGAAAAATGTCTGGAAAAAACGTGGAATAAAGAAACAAAAGGCAGCAATTTTGTGACTCAAACCACCTTATCTTTCATTTGTCATGTGAGACTATGAAGCGATGAGGTACATTGCTATAGCCCATTGTTTGTTCGATTCCACACCTCAAGCTAACCCTCTTCTTTGACTGTTCTGGGTAAGAAAGTAACGATGTTAAACTGAATATCACTACAACAGGTTAGCCTCTAGACTGACTTCTTGATGAGAATGTGAAACCGTTTAGGCTAGTGATTGAGTGTGATAGGTAATGCTTTCACCAATCGGAAGAAACGGCAAGCTTAAGAGAAAACGTGCTTTCAAGTAATAATTGGCCCTCTTACGTGTGAATATCAAATCAAATATCCTACATAAGGAGCGCGAGGCCTTAGAAGAAATGGCAGTAACAAGTTGCCTCTAACTTTCTAGCTTTCCAATATCTACAGTTGAAAATAAATTTGTGGAATACCCTTACTAATTGTTATCACAGTTGGAAAGAAGTGTGAGCAGCCTGTGCGATCTGGTGTAGGACCATCACTTCTTCCTCGATGGTACTTTGACTCTATATCGGAACAATGTCTACCTTTCTTTTTTCATGGCTTTCAGGTATGGTTGATTTGATTCGGTCTTTATTTGAGCTTTTTACCATTTTTCACATTTTTGTCTCGGCAGCACTCAACACAAGAGCAAATGTAGAATATGGCGTTGGTATTAGTATATTTAGATCGGAAAATTTCGAGAGGATATAGGTGAAAAATGTATCAGTCTTGGAGACGGCAAAAGAAAAGCCATAATCTAATGGAAGAGCCAAATATATCTGTATCATTGTTCACAGTGTAAATCTAAGCGCGTATGGTGCAGCGGTTACAGATGCTGATAATTCACATGGTTTCCGGCGATCTTACTCTAGAACGAACACAAGTTTTCGTACTTTCATGACCGGGAAATTGCTACCAGATTATGTGGTAGGATAAATAACTTCAATTTGATAGATCAGCAGACTACCACAGGCCACTTTTTAGGCCAAACATGGATTCAGTCATCTCTACGGGATACTTGAGGATTCCAATCCGTAGAATATCACTAGAAATAGATCATTACCAAGCGCTTTCTACGTTATGCTTGCCCATGTTAATGCTCTGAAGGTGCACAACTCCATAGAACGAATATCACATCAGGCTTGTAATCTCTGTTGCAAAATAAGAATACAGCGTACAGTATCAATTATCTCAAATTGTGGTGCTCTGCCATATTTCGTGCAAATTGTTAGCGAGTGTACATTTGGCTTCTTCTATAAGACTAAAAATGAAAAAAAATTTTAATATGCCTGGTAATTATTTTTGAGCCACGTATGTCAATGGTCTGCCAAACAGGGCTGACTTATAGAGCCCGGTACACGTGTTTCGATCTTGCGATCTCGTCAGTCGGGCAGTCACCCTTTCTCGTCTTTTGCTAATCTCAGTGGGTGCTCCAGTCCCCAGACTAAGAATTAGCGACGACGAACACTTTACACTCTAAATCCAGTGATACTATCACCGGGCATATTAAAAATTTGAGCTGTGATCTTAAGAAAACACTCGAAATGAAAGTTATGAAAAAAATTATTGCTCCATCGTTCATATAGGTTATAGCCGGTCATCGCTTTTGTAGCGAAGTCGTACCTTCAGTACAAATTATGGTTTTTACCTAAATCAGCGATTACATCTGATAACAGAATGGCGCTGCCCGTTTGGCAGCTCCAGTAATCTCAGTGAAGTTCAGACTCTATCTTTTCATGAGTTTTGATGAGTTTTTATAGAACCTAATCAATACCATGCTTAGGATGATGAATATTCGATAATGCAAATCTAGTTAAATATGTTTAGGGAAACGAGAACAACTTTGGGAGTCTTTTCGAGTGCCAACTGATCTGTGACAGAAAAGCACAGAAAAATCCTTCTGTGGACGGGCTATTAAGAGGTCTGTACTCCTTTCTACCTCACGTTCTTAACTTCTACCTTACCCTAAGTGCGTTGAATCTTACTAGCATTCAGTGGTAATATTGTAAGCCAGCTCTACCCTTTGCGTTACACTGACCACTTGGCAATGTAAGCGGAAAACGAAATATAGACGAGTGGACATTTGTCAAGGAGAATTGGTCTCAATTCATCACCAACGTTTTGTCTTAGAATATGTAGGTGAAATGTTATCCATCAAATTGAAACTGACAACGTTAGTTTACGGTGAAACTTCAGCAAAGCTTTGATCCGCCTTTGTGTGAAGGAGGCTTACCTTTTAACTTTCATCTTCGAAAAGGAACACAAGTGTTGAATATCGTTGTCTTGTATTCTTTTCATCTTGTTCAATCTCACTGTTAAAAGCTCTGAAAAGTTCTTGTCCAACAATTAGTTTATGCACACAATGAATCTTGCGCACCTCATTTTTGAGATTCTGTATGCATTAGCACCATCGTATCGTCAACAGTAGTCACCATTCAAACTTCATCTGTCAATGAAATACTTATAAGGTGTACCTATGAATGGCACTTTCCAAACATATGGTTGCACTTCTTTTCCTTTAAGCTCATTTTATATGAGGATAAGGTGCTGGAATAAAAAATCTGTTGAAACTAGGTCTCCGAAATACGACCAGATGTGTAGAAAGATATCCTTAGTTTTTTTTTCGTTTGATAGTCGGGATGAAAAGCCAATCCCTTTTGTGGACAAGGAATTTTACTAAGAGTGTTAAGAATTATAGGAAAGCTTAAATTTCCGGCTACTGCGCTGAGTGGCCGTTTTTCAAAGCCACCCTCTTATTACGCTGTAGAATTCAATATAAAATTGTATTTTACATCGGTAGCTCTATTTTACTATTGCTTCGCTGGAAGCAAGAAAGGCACATGAACGTATATAGGAAATCATGTAGTAGCAGTGTCATAAGCTTGCTCTAGAGCTTTTTTCAAAGCGGATAAACGATTCCTAGTTGAATGACTACAATCGCACTTCACATGTGACTAGCCGAGGCGCCATTGATCGATGGCCGTGATGAAACCACGGTCCTCCCTACGACCCTCCCCCAGAACGTAGATTAGCCGAAAACCCATGCTCGCTTAGGTAAATCAATCATATGCTCTCTACCGCACCGTAGAGAAACTCTCTTTTCGGAAAGAAAAGCTCAGCTTCAGAATCACTGAGTCTCACGCTATCGCATGGTCACTGATAGTCTAAAGGAAGAGCTCTGTCTTGCGAGATATATGCTCATGTAGAACACAAATGTTATCCTTCCGCTGAAAAGAGATATGAAAAATTGATCCATGGCATCGAATGTTTAAAACCTCGCAATAATCATTTAACTTGATTTCGAAAAAAAAGAATGCTCAAAGTCTAAACGAAGTTGGTACGCCAGGACCATACACCGGTGTTTCGGAGGTCTTGTCGTCCTTGTCAGTGACCCACGCTCCCATCAAGCCCTGCATTGTAGCAAGGAGGGAGACGTACCAACCTCGCTCAGGCTTTGAGCATTCTTTTTTTTCAGCTTTAAAAAACTTTTTCAAAAATTGACCGCGTGCGGCAGAGGTTGAGGCTTCGTAATGGTAATTAACATTCTCATAAAAAGTTCTTGTGCAGCGAAAGGATCCCATGCCACCAAATGGGAAATTATCATATTTTTATATTTGAAACCATTCTCACCGCCACCCCTACACCTAGTTAGCCGGCGCTTAAACAATCAGAGGACAAATTGAATAATTCACCTTAGCGCTTTCACTGAAAAGGATTGGTCTCAGTCTATGATAAAGGTCTACATTTTATGGTCTCAAAGTTATCTACTAATTTATTTCCATATCACGCAATAACATATCAATACTAGCAGTGTCTCACTATATATGTGTAATACATCAGTCTTTACAAGTAGGATAAAGGATAAAAAGGATGAAGCTCTCGGCGTAGATCAATCCCTGACGGATGCGCCATGCATTCGACTTCAATTTTTAAGTTCGTTTGAGGTGATTGAATGCACATCTGGCCTTTACAATGGCTCGCGGTGACCTCCCGCTGAACCTGAGTCAGTGCTGCCTATCCTTCCAAACAAGTTTGAGACCTGCCTGGTACCAAGTTGCCGACCCCGGAGGGACGGATGGCTTGGTGAGCCATCGAGCGCGCGATCGAACCATTGCCTCTTGTGCGACGCAGAGTCACCTCTAACCACTGCGCCAAATGCGCTCCACAAGTAGGATATGGTCTGTAATTGAATTAGCTGTTTTCCATAGCACTTTCGGTAACTTCAACTGTCGAAGTTAATTGCCTTGCTCCGAGGGAGGATACTGTGACCGCATGGAGATGAAAATTTTCAAAAGATAAGATAGATAATAACGTAAACACAGATGATCATTTTCTAGAGAGGCGCTTGCTTATCTTCTATTATGAATAGGGGCTAATATATGACTAAGAGGGAGGTAAAACAAGGGCTCTGATGGCCTGATGGTTCGCATATGACCTCAGCAATATTGAGATAAGGTCAAACTTGAAACTTCAGCTAAGTATGGAAGCTACTAGTACTCATGTCCAAGTACTTCGTATAAGCCACGCGAGTGCTTGTAGCTTCTATGCTTAGCTGAAGTTCGAAGTTTGATTGTATCTCAACATTGTCGTGGTCTTATTACGTCTTGACCTTGCCATGAAAAACTAGATTGTAAAAAAAACATTATTCCTGCCTATTTTTCTTCCTTTCTTGCTATTCGCGCACTGCTAATAACTTGATCTACCCATTATTAACTTGTTGAAAAGTCCATTATTTTCAGGCGAAGCATTCACAATATGTGACTTACCTGTGATTAGCGGAGATGGGAATAAATTTATTTCGAGATTTTTCTTCTCAAAGGTGAGAGCATCATATGTTTCTGAGTTGTTTAAGTGCTAATTTAACGATAACATATAGCGGATTGTTTTTAATTTACTTTAATAAGTACTCAGTACGTCACTTCTCAATCCAAGTGCTATGTTTCCATTAAGGAATATGGTCAATGTCTGAATTTTATCTACTCCGGAGAGGGAGGAAATTCAAACAATTTTGCCAGCTTTCACGATTGCCAACAGATTTGTATGAGCAGGAGAAACCTGCATTTCCGTGAGCGCTTTTTCAGTCAAAAATCAGATATGAACAGATTTTACATGTTAATCTATCTTTAATTATGACAACTTGAGTGTCACAAATTGTGAAGGTCCCAAAATTTATTTCAAAAAATTAGTTGTATCGCATATCATCCACGAAGGTATTTGGATTGTGTCTGGGTTCGATCGTCACTTGAGTATTTTTTCCTTCATCGATGCTTTAGGTTATAGACAAGTTGGCCCTGCCTGGAACCTTGGGAAGTCCCTACTAGTGCATCGCAGATCTTCATTATAGACAGTCGACACAACTTTGTGAATAAAAACGCTTTTTCCGGGCAGTGTGCTGCCGTTTGTCGTCCCCATAGAAATGCTCGTGATTTCATGGTAGTGAGACTAGAAGGAAACAAATGAATTCTACTTATTTCGGCCTGCCAATCACAGAAACGGTGTTTAAACAAGCGTAGTGGACAGGTATTGAACCTCATCCCAGTCACGAGGATCAGTGAGCTCTAGTTGAAGCTCTAACGTGGCCATTTCGGATTTTCTCAGAAAACCATTTCTACATAGCATTTAACAAGTGAGAAGAGAAGACGGGGTAACTTTTAACCTGCATATGAAGGTAAACCCAGTTTGGGTTACCTACATGAATAATGGTTATAAGAGAATTTTGTGACTGCTAAAAGTAATAGAGTTAAAAAGGCCTTCTGCGAAAAGACCGTTCCAGAGACTTATCTAAGCAGAGCTGAAAATCACGGTGTTGTCAATTTGTTAAGCACACTAGAATTTCGGAATCAATCAAAAATTTCACACCTTATTTTCTTTCTCTATGAAAGAAAATGGGATCCTGTGTTTGCGCGAAATTATGAACAAGCTAATGGAAGAGCTATTTCGTTCAGCTCTACTAGCAGCTAATGAACCGCCTTCTGGATATCCCTTCATCGCCGAACCAACATGCCCACATGGTGCCGTGGAGCGGAATGGCACCAGCTTAGTACGCTGTGATGTGACTACGGTACGCTCAGTGCGCCAAGCAAATATTCAGAACGTCATCGATTGAATACATATTTAAAAACGCTGTGATAAGCCGTTGAATTGTTATGAGTGATCTCAGGTCAGCGGTATATGTTCAGGGATTTGGTTGTTCGCCAGGATTTGTTTGCACATCAGCAAAGAACAGCAGTTTCTGTTGCCAATTACCAGGTTCATTCGATTTTTAACTACTTTAGTTATTGACCGTTTGCTAATTTGAATATGTCTTGATCCTTTCGGAACGGCAGTTGGTCGATCGCGCAGCGTAGTTCGCAATGGCGCACGATTTTTGCTATCATTAGAGTTTTTCTTCGCTTTAAGAAAAACTCCTGACTTTTCGTGTTAATCTGCTGCTTCATGAATTGCTTTTACACGGGCATACCCTTCGTGCTTACACAACCGCTGTGAGCGAAGAAAACTCTGAGTGCAAAACATAATGTTCCTTCCGCATTTACAGTGTTCTACGAGAATTTTCTAAAATTAGTTATATCCTGAAAATCGCAGGAGATGACCTATCAAATAAGTGTAAGTATAGTCAGATGAAAAGCCATCGACAGATACTAGTCTCGCAAGCAAAGCACTCCAAGTGTACAACTAATATCATTCTACCTTTCGTTTCGAGTGTTTCTTTGAAACCGCGCTCGAATTTCAATATGCGTTATAGTTATCTTTGAGCCATGCATGCGGTCTGTTATGGACACTTATATAGTGCTATACACGTATTCCGGCCTTGTACAACCTCACCAGTAGCACAGTGCCTTTTGTTCTAGCCAAACCTCTCAGCGAGAGCCTAACCCGAAGAGTTTAATATATATTGTTTTGAGCAAGACTATAAAAAACAGTCGAATGTAATGCTATTTTTAGTACTCAGAAAGCAAATTCGTAGCATGACTTTTTGCAATAATATTCATTTGTGAGCAAATTCGTCAAGAGTTGAGGTAAGTCTCATCTCTGAGCGTCGTCGGCCCACTTGTAAATGTCGTAGTCAGGAGAAGAAGTCTATAGGTGTGAAAACTTTATAAGCGAGGACTTTTTCCGCCGTTATCACATTGTTGCCAATAGTGTGAGATGCTGATTTTATCATGTTTCTATGCACCAAGCAATCATATGAGTGTGTCAATAGTCTTACGAATTCTTTCTTGTGTGGCTCAAACGTGCCTTTCAGAAGCGTTTTGCCTACAACCAGTCCACCATTGTCCGTCTGCTTGACACCATTTTCGCCACCTGTGCAGAGAATTGAATTCACCTACGATCCGTTGGCTGATCGATGTGTTGAATTCACTTACTCTTCATGTTCACCCTCATTCAATCTGAACCATTTTAGCACCAGCTCGCGATGCACGCGTCTCTGCTGCAACCAGGTGAGGAGTCACTTTTACATAGTCTACGTGAATAACATTTGAATGGGAATTTCTTGCTAATATTTTGCAGCTACCTTATACAGCTCTTTTGATAATGAGAGTAAACATTATAAACATTAGATAGAAGTCAAAAATTTAGAGAGGATTTATGAAAGGGCATCTTCTTGATCTTTAGAAGAAAGTGTTGTTAATGTTAGAATTGCTTCCTTCAGGGCTGCTCAAGTAACTGTTTTTGAGCACTTGCTTGGTCAGTATAACTTCTGTGATTTCGCTGTGTTACAGCTGAATCGCAGTGTACTGTCAAAGTTGATCGAACAAGTTGACATGCTTTTATGTGGTATGAGAATTAATTGTGGACAAATAAAGCTGTCAAGCCAAACAGTCTTCCCGGCTAGTGAAAAATGGAATGTGATGTGGTAGATAGTACTCGGTGGCAGGCAATTCGATGTACTGAAAAACTCACTAGCATTGATTCACGATGTGCTCATCAATCCAAGTTGGCTGTCGTTTCTCTTCAGGGCTACAATCTCGTATACAAGAGAAGAGTGTTGATGCTGGCGGACGACATGCATCGTGAATCCAACGACCGACCAGCGCTCCATTGAATTCGTTTCCATATTTTTAGATTCCTCGAAAAGATCTTAGAAATGTTATTTCTTCTTTTCGTCATGTTTCGATACAGGCTAATCAAAGCAATGTCAAAGCAAATGATTAGCAACGATCATGAATAGGCGTCATTTTAGCAGTTTCAAGCAAAGATAGGTATTCGATGGCTTCGACAAAATCGAAGGCAGTTTGAATATGGAAATAGTAGCAATTTCTTAATCGTATTACCTTTCAGCAAAATTTGTGTGCAATTAATTATTCTGAAATTTTTTCCGAACCTTAACTATGTCTTTTACCTTACGCTGTTAAGCAAACTCTGTCATTTGTAGACTGTATGGGTACTTTCTTCCTCGATTGCTTATCAAATGCTCTTTACATTGATGCTCGTTAGATTATGATAGAAATGACTTATCATTATTGGCTGTTATGCAGTTTGTTTTGTGAACAGGAATTTATTACTCTTTAGACCTTGTTGCTTGTAGGCTTTTCTTGCATTGTTTTGCTTATTAATGCGTTGAGCAAGTAGTTCCATCACCAATCAAAAAGCAATAAGCAGAAACTAATATTACTTCTCTGGATTCTCTAATTCAGCTTTTTGTCTCAGCTTGATGTTTGATGACCTCAGAAAGCAAATTGTGTTAAAAGAAGTAAGCATTCAAATGCGAAATTACTATCACTCAACCGTGTACTAATTTAATTTGATGTTCAACAAAGTGGTTTTTGTCGGAAGAGTATAACAGGAATTCTCTGCTTTTGTTGTTTGGTCAACTCCAGGAGACATTGAATATCTCGATCTAAGACTCAATAAGGAGTATGTTATTGTCATATATAGCAGCTAGAAGATGTCTAAACAACGCAAATATCCGATATCGGTGCTACCCTGAAATTTTACCAAGGATTCAAGTCAGTTATGATATAAATTTTACTTCTAGGCTAACGGCAATCCGCTATGCTTAGCACGTTTTTCTTTATTAATTCTCTGTACATTTCTCTGTATTAATTGTTTATTTCACGTTTACGAGAGATTAATTTGACTTGATCATGTAAAGCAAACCTTAGCGTGTACAGTACGACATCTATAATTACAGGATTGCTAATGATTGTATAACTCAGTGACGCAATAGACAATATCTCAAGATTTCAAGACCCGCAATACGACCCAAGCGCGTCCTCGACCATCTTTTGGATGTTCCACATGACAATTGTTCCAATAATAATGGGATGCCGGAAAAGGGTCCATACGTCCGCAAAATATTTCAAGTTTCACGTTTGTTTTCACAGAGCAGCTGGTTATTGTTAATTTATGGGGAATATCTCCGGAATATTTCCATGAGAAAGAGAGATATCTCCAGCTGGACCGAGTCTGCGATGTGTGTAGGAAAAATGACCACAATTGGTTTGTCGAAAGCGCGCGTTAATTCAGCAAGATAATGTCAAACCTCACACCGCCAAGAGGGTCAAGGCGAAGTATGATCCGAATTGGTGGGAGTCGAGGTTTTGCCGCATCCAGCTATAGCCTAGATGCTGACACATCCGATTCAAAGTCTTCTCCGCTAATGGAACATATCCTGTGTGAACGATGTTCCAAGAGATCGAGATTAAGTTTGAAAGGTATGTCAGAAGTTTTTTGACCAGAAACCCCAAGAAATGGAGCTTCAATCAGAGCTAGAAGCTTGAAATTCGTAGGGTGGAGATCGTGGATTATGATGATTTTCACCTGAAGAATGACTACTGTTGTTTGAAGTAGAAGTATGTATTAAACTTCAAATTTCTAGCGAGTGTTATGGAAACTTTTTTTCTTAACATAATATCGGAATCGATAGAATGGAAATCAGAGAATTCACAAGGCACGCGTCTTGCACGAAATTTGCGTCCCCAAGACGGGGTGAACTGAGGTGAAGCGTCCTACAGCGATGCAAAGTAAAGCGTTGTCGAAGGACATCATGGCAATATCTATATGGGCTACATTTGAAACAGGAGTGCTTCATGTCGTTGAATTTTAAGATCCTTACTGGAAAGCCATACGTCATATCAGGGATGGGATATGATAGCACATAGGCAATGATGTGTGGGGTGCTTCAAGACGAAGATAAGGCTCACTATTGCAAAACTGAACAAAATATGCAAAACTGATCTTCATTGCATTCAGACCATTGAGAAAACAACTTGATTTTTTAGTCATGAGAGCAGCTGATGTAATAAGAACTGCAGATCACATCTGATTGCAGACGAAATATCACATGAAAAGAATTATTATGGTTTTGTGTTAGTAAACGGGAGACAACTGAAAATTCGACCTCATTCGCTGCAGGGGAGTTTTTCAGAGGAGTGTCGGTGACCATAGAAAGCTGAAATTTCTAGTTACAGGCCCAATCCGCAAATCAGAACACCCTTCTCTAGCGGTGTGATCTCCATATGAACTTGCTCATGTTTTAGCCGGATTAGAGCACTTTCTCTGGACTATTAGTGATCACGAGAAAATATATGCGATGTATCAGTTGCCTGCCTGTATTTGTCAAACTCGTTATGGCTGAGTATCCTGAAAAAGACGAGTTTTTTCACTGCTACGAGAGCAGGTCTAATAAGTGAAGGTGTGACATCGACGGAGAATGGGCTGCGACACGCAGCGAATCAGTTCTATCAGTCAGCAGACTATCTGCGGCCAGACGGATCTAGCGCGAAGGACCTTGTTGGTCACAGATGGCGAAATTTGAACACAAGTCTTCCACAGCACGACTGCGAACTAACAGTTTTATCACCATTCAGTTAAGAGAGGCGCTTGTATCTCACGAGAGAATAGTCTATCTATAAGCTCAGTGCGACTGGCAACAAATGACGAGAAAGTTATATCCGAATGCTACAGTATGTAGCTATGTCCAACGAAAGGGCATCTGTCGGTCTAGACATATATGCGTGTTGACAGCGGCAAAACATGACCGAGGAGTTCTGGGGATGGATTCAGCCCAAGCTGTTGAGAGAAATCGTCTTATGAAAACCAAAGCACCAGCAGTAACGAATGAACGGATCTATTGGTGGTCGGCACGGTAACAGAGTCGAAGAAAAAGACAATGGGCAAGACTCGGGCGATTCTTAGCGTCGCAGGCGGCAACGATTTAGGGCGTCTTTGAGGGGCTGCGTTGATCAACAGACTTTTTTAACGAGGACAGGTCTTGTCGGCTTAGTCCTTGGACGGATACCTGTAAACGGCTCAAGGCGTCCCGATTCGAGAATACGCTCTTGACCTGTTGTAGAGGAGTCAACCAGATGACAGGCTCTTGTCGGGGAAGCACAGACACAGCCGGTAAGCTCGGTAAAAGGTATTGTGGACATCAGTATGGATGCGACGGCATCCGCTGTTTGATGTCGTTCAACGACGGTTTCGTCGATGACGATGGGCTCGTTACGTCACACACACGATGGCGGGTGTACTTCATCTGATACATGATGGTAAGAGGACTCACCATGACCCGGTCAACCCGGGTTTGCCAGCAATAAGTTGACCGCCGCTGTGATTACAGAGCGTTGGACAGGCTCACACCAGACGGTTGATCGAATAAAGACGATGATGTACTTCGGCTGCAACGGCGGAGATGGCGCATCACAAGTAAAAGATTTGGCAGAAGGTTACTGGTGGAAGTTATTGGAACAATGGGGCGAGGGAGTGGATATGAATATAATAA
>JAHQIW010003558.1:0-33512 GCA_019055375.1 Parelaphostrongylus tenuis
AAATGACATCACTCACCTCCGAGGCAATCACCTGTCACCTGTCGTCCCGTTGATCGTCGAGTGACTCGAGCGGGTACCAGCAACTCTTCTATTTTTCCCTATCGCGTGCAGAGTAGCCCAGTGGGACCTCCTTGCTCTAGGAATTCGCTGAGCATCATATCTTTCTTCCATCGCTTTCGTGAAGAAATCGGACCAACGGGTCAGTGGTCTTCCTTTAGAGCGCTTGACGTCCCGAGGAATCCAGTCGGTAACGGCTCTCGTCCATCGGTTGTCGTTGAAGCGCATCACGTGTCCGGCCCACCTTATTTTCGATATCCTGGCGTGTAGAACGGCGTCTCTGATTTTCGATCGTTGACGTAGGTCGGAAGTTCGGATCCTTTGTCTCATTTGCGAAATACGAGATACTCCTAGCATCGACCTTTCGACTGCGCGTTCGATAACGGCAAGTGATCTTTCATCCTGCTTACGTAGCGACCAGGTTTCTGCTGCATACGTTAGGGCAGGGATAATTGTCGAGTCGAAAAGGTGGGCACGGAGTCGGATGTTCTTTGTCCTCTTCACTACATCTTCGATGCTCTTAAACGTTCCCCAAGCCGCTCGTTTCCTCCTGCTCAACTCTGGCGCTAGGTCGTTCATCATGTTGATTTCACGACCTAGATAGATGTAACTGGAGCATTCGGAAATTGTCGTTCCGTTGAGCGTGAATGGGGCATTAGAAACCCATCCGTTCCTCATGAACATTGTTTTCGTTAGATTCAGTTGAAGACCGATCTTTCCACAGGCGTTATCGAAATCAGTCAACATTCGTTCCGCTTGGCTGATGTTTGGTGTTATGAGAACGATATCGTCAGCAAAGCGAAGATGGTTTAATTGTCGACCGTCAATTTTCACTCCCATTTCGTCCCATTCTAATGTTCGCATGACGTTTTGTAGGGTGGCAGTGAATAGTTTTGGCGATATTGTATCGCCTTGTCGAACCCCTCTTCTTACGTCAATGGTGATATTGTTGTAGAATGGAGATATTCTGCTCGTGAAATCTTTATAAAGCTCACGAAGGATCATTATGTACCGAGTAGGGACGCCCTGGTTATCCAGAGCCTCTATAACCGCTTCTGTTTCCACTGAATCAAAGGCTTTTTTCAGATCGATAAAAGTGAGACAGAGTGGTTGTTTGTACTCTCGCGAAACTTCAATGAGTCTTGTGATCGTGTGGATGTGGTCCATGGTACTAAATCCTTTTCTGAACCCTGCTTGTTCGCATGGCTGTCCTTCGTCCAGTGTTCTGTCAATCCTGTTCAGGATGACTCGAGTAAAGAGTTTATAGACAACGGACAGCAAGCAGATTGGGCGATAATTGCCTATGTCGTGAAGGTCTCCCTTTTTGAACAACAATACGGTCTTGCTGGTTTTCCATTGAATAGGGACCTTGCATTCTGACAGGTAGCGAGTGAAGACCCGAGCCAGGTGTTGATGAGAACTGGCGGCAGGTTCTTCAGGTGTTCTGGTCTAATCCTGTCTGGACCGGGTGTTGTTCTGTTTTTCACCGACGATATAGCATGTCGGATTTCGGAAGGAAGGACCGGTGGAACGACATATTCGTCCTCTTTCAATTTATATGACGGTAAGAGAACATGGCTAGCGAAGAGATCCGAGTAGTACTGGTGGATGATTTTCTCCATAGCCCTTCTGGAAGCTGTAAGTGTCCCGTCAGGGTATCGGAGTGCAATCATCTTGGTCTTATAGTTGGCGAAGCCTCGCTGGGCTTTGCGAATGCTCTTCCCAGCTTCTGCAGCTTCTGCCATAACTGCTGCTCTTCTCTCTTTAAGGTCTTCTTTTATCGCTTCTCTGCATCGTTTCGCAAGTTCGGACGTAAGCTTTCGGTTGCCTGCGGCTCGTGCGATTCCACGTTGACGTATCAGCTCGAGTGTCTGCGGAGACAAGCGTCTCTTCGTGACCTTAGGACTTTCGGCTTTTTTAGCGCCAACGTGAAGATATTCAACGAGTCGATCGTATTCTTCGTCGATGTTGTCGACAACGGTATCTTCCCAAGAGCCGACTAATGATTTGAATATATCCCAGTTTATGGTAGTTTTGGGACTTCGTTGTTTGAATTTAGCGGCTTTCTCTCCTCTCCTCGAAAATCGGAACGTTGCGCGAAGGAGGCGATGGTCTGATCCCATGTAGAACTTGGGAACAACAGCGACGTCGGTCAGGCAAAACCTTCGATTTACTATGATGTGATCTATTTCGTTATGGTACTCTCCATTGGGAGACTCCCACGTCCATCGCTGAGAGAGAGGCTTTTGGAATTGCGAGTTACCATGGATGGTTTGGGTCGTCATGATAAACTCGGGTAGCCTCTCACCCTGTTCATTCCATTCTAGTCCGTGGGTCCCTATGTGACGTTCTTCAGACGTTCTTCTAGGTCCAATTTTTGCGTTAAAATCTCCGACAATGACCTTGAAGAATGTATGATCTTCTCTGAAGAATTTTTCGAGGTCCATATAGAACGCTTCGACTTCGTCTTCGTCATAGCTTGATGTTGGTGCGTAAGCAACGAAGATGGTCCGAGGCAATAAGATGAATTAAATCTTACTTTGTACATATAGCATCAAAACAGTCTATTAACATGTTGACGTTTAGGCTATTATTAGGGCTCAGGTCATGTTTGATTTTGTGTGGTCACACATCAAAGGAAGAAACCCAAAAAGACCGTCGTAAACCAACTAGATGGCATCCCTCTCATTTCTGGAAAGAAATTCCCGCTGTGAAGTGTCAAGGAGTCGGCTGTGTCGTATATGCATCTAGTTCCCATCAAACCCTCTAAAAGAAGTTCTATCACCTCGGTCTGCCATTTTTACTTCCAACTTCCACGCCAAAGAAAGTCAGTACCATTAACTGCTAGTCGCCTAATGTAACAGGTGAAGAGGACGAACTAAACACGCTGTACAATTAGAAGTAATCCGTGATGAAAAGTGCCCTGAACTTCTTGCTGGGACTTCAATGCAAGAACAAAAACAGCCAGCAAGAATCAGCACAGGATGAGAATATTGGTAATGTGGGGGCTAAACTAATAGATGAAGATGGACCAAAGGACTGTGGAAAGGACTACAAAGTAATGCAAGCGTATTCCTAAGTGACCACCAAAGATGACCAGGTATGATCGTGGCTACCGTCAAACTTCTACATTCGCATATGAAAATGACTTCAGGAACACATAATTAGCCTTATGGACGTCACTATGCTCGAAACAGGCTATCATCACAGACGACAATTGCACGAGGGAGAAACGAACTAAAATCTCCCTGAACCTCGCAATACTAATGAAAACGAATTGTCCAGGTATCAGAGCAAGTAAAAAGAAAAGAACAGAAAATGCAGTATGAAGCTTGCAGTCAACAAGAAGTTCATCATAATCCATTGGGTCAGAGACGAAAACGGGAGCCTTGGCAGAGGGATTCATGCTGTAATAGAATTATATAGATGGCCATTAGTTTGGGTAGCTATCAAATAGAAGAATCATCAAACCATGGGCTCAAAATGCCCCACATCAAAGATGATAACTACATGTAAGAAATTAATTATATTTGATCTGAAGATTAATATCTATTTGCACGATTGACTTTCTTTTTGGAAATTTCCTGTTTCTGATTTTTATAAAATATTAGCTACATATATAGACAACTCCACCGATAAGTCCACAACTTCCAACAGAACTCAATGTTCTGTGTCAAGGAAGGTGGATAGAGAACGAGGAATCATACAAAGCATGCAGCGCTCAAGTTCGTTAGAGCTATTTGAGTCTTATTTTCTTGAACTGATTATCTGCTTCAGTAAACAGAGAACGAGGACATATTTACAATTTGATTTACATCTTGACGTTAGAACGACCTAAGGAAAAACAATTTGAATAACAAGTAATCTAGAAGTTTTCCATTCTGTCATACAACAGCAGTGTCATCATATATTAATTCTAGGTCCAACATCGATATACAAAACCTCGAGCCCCATTTAGGAGTTGAAGCCCCGTTCCAGGCGTACTGAGGGGCGTGTTGCCACTTCACCACTGAGGCCACCGTTCTGCTAGCCCTCTTTGTCCATTATAAAGCATCGAAGCCGGTAGCTAGAACCCATTCATCAACGTCCCAGTGAGGGTGAAAGGCAGGCACACTCTCTCCAGGGTCGAAAGTCTTGCATATCACTCAGCAAACCTCGATGAACATCAAGTAATTTAGAGGAGAACGGTCAATACATCATCGGTGCAACGATGGCAATCGCTACTACAAAAGTGTATGAATTCCAGGCTTTTCACTTTAATGCTCTTCTAGCAGTGATATGATGCGGAACATTGAACCTATGGCGGAAGTTGAACTCGCGTTCCAGCCTTATCGGAGGCACGTTGTTTGCACTGCATCATCAAGATGCCACTGCTCTGCTACCACTTTCTATTCACCGGTGGCCGTAGTGCAGAAAAGCTGAAATCGGCGAAGACAGTGCATAGAAACACCGACTAACCAAACACCCTCGGTGGTGTAGTGATCGCGCACGCTCCGGCATGGTTAAAACGCGGGTTAACTTCCAGCTGAGGTAGAATATCCTATATATGAGTCAGCATATGGCGAAACTCCGTCGACCTTAACCTTTTCGAAAAAATACAAGCCCGAGAGTCGAGCATTGCAATTCACACTGACTACTCTACTACTCAAATAATTCGTCGCTACACTCTCTCTTAACCACTGAACTAGTGAACCACCGCAAACTGTGGCATACTGGTTACTCCATTACTTGGTGCATCGATCGTAACCTTTACAATGTTAGCGGGAATTTTATTCAGCGTCCACGATCCGACCGTCGCCAAATGATCCTCGGAGTAAAATAAATCTGTACCTTTACAATACTGCTTTTATAGACCTCGCTCGAAACAATATGTTATCAGGTCTTTTGATTTTTATGAGGTGTTTAGCACGCTATAAAAGAATTTTATAAACCACAGAACCGAGTTCACGGATTAGTACTAAACCTCAAAAGAGGTATAAAAAAAAGGAACAACAGCTATTCATCAGCAGGACGAAATGACAGAATGTCGCTCGCATCGCAAACAGAGACACGCACTTCAAAAATTAAGAGACTTGAATGAACAAGAGATCCAGATTATATCAGTGGCCGTATTTTTGGAACTCCCATTCCCTATTATCGAGAGGACAAACCTGAAAAAAAATGAAACATCACGAAAGTACTGCTGAGAGTCTGAAAAATAACTGTATACCTGACGGGTTTTGAGCCATCGAGAAATACAATGGAAGTGAAACGCATGGTTGCAATTTCCCCAAGCGAACAGTACACTCCTCCTTTTGACCCGTACTCTGGTTACCCTTCAATTAGAAGAAAAAATGACTGCTGTCGTTTAAAATCACAGATTCTAAATTGGTGTCCACATTGATGTGGCTGAATATTCAGCGTAATCACGTGCTACAAGTTCTAACTGAGCACATATGCACAGGTTAGAGTTGCCATGTGACACACGTGGTCGAGGGTTCTATCCTGCGCTCAAGGCTCACCTCGCCTCCCTTTCTCCAAGGTCGGCGAATCGGTGCGAGACCTGCTTAGGTGAGCAGCACCGCCTTGACACACCGCTAGGTCACCGCGATTCATTGTAAAAGCCAGATTATGCGTTCATTCACCTTAAACCATGTTTGATGAAGTCGAATGCATAGTGCATTCCTCCGGGATTGATCTAACCGGCAGCCTATCTTTTATTCAAGTGCTGACGTTCACAGATACAAGCGACTAAGACAATGTTCTCGTTAAAAGTAGTCCACTTTCATGCAACCTCCTTGGTACTTGAATTTATTTCTAACTTCAAGAACTAAATATCTCGTACAATTTCAAAAGAATAAATCACTCTGTTCTTATTTTAAAGAGCGCATGAGCAGAGTGGTTAAAGATGCCCCGCGTCGTACACAAGGTCGATGGTTCGATCTCGCTTAATGGCTCACGAAGCCATTCACACCTCCGGGGTCCGTAAACTGGTACCAGACTTGCTTGGTTGGATGAACAGCAACTAACTCGATATATTAGTAGATCACCGTGAGCCATTGTAAAGGTCAAATATGCGCTCAATCATCTCTAATAAAGCTAAATATTGAAGTGGAGTGTATGGCGCATTCATCAGGGATTGATCAACGCCGGGAGCTTTATCCTTAATCCTTATTTCTCATTTTTCATTACAACATCAAGTGCCCAACCAATGATAAAAAAGACAATCCTCAAATTCTTCAACGAACTACGTTACTCAGGCCGAAGCAAACGTCTCCTGCTATTCATCAAATCTTCACGAATAATGAAAATCTAAATCTAATCGATTACCTGATTTGCTTGACACTCTATACACAGATCCATAATATGATTACGACATATAGCACAGTTATCGACCTGGATGTCCCATGCCCAAAGCGCCACTGCGCTCCATTTTTTCACCTGAAACACTGTCAATAGGATTCCCCAAAGGTACAATTACGGACGAAAGACATCAAAGATATCGTCTCTTAATTCCCTGTGATTGATGTCAAGCCAAGGACAAGTGTACATCGGGAACACAAGAAGTACGTCCATGAGGCTCCAAGGACTATGGGCTCTTTTTGGTTACAGGGGAATAAATAAACATTTGACCTCATCCGCTGTACAAGAACTCTTCATAGGAGTGTTAGTAATCATCCGAAAGCCTTGAATCTCTGGCTAGAGCCGCATATGCCCGGTTTTCAAAGAAGCCCTTTTGCAATGCTGTAACATTCAAAATAAAATCATGTTTTACATCGGCCGCGCGATTGAACTATTACTTTGCTGTGAGCACGAAAAGCGCATGAACGTATAGAGAAAATCTTTTACTATCAGACTCAAACGTTTGATCTGCAGTTTCTTCTACAGAGGAGAAACAATTTCTGACTGAATAACAAGGATCGCACTTTCGTATGATCCGCGGAAGGGCCAATCTATCGGCGGGCATGCTGAACCGGCCACACCAGTCCTGCATCCCCCACCTTCCCCACTACCACGTAGGAAAGCCAGAATCCTCCTTGTCCGCATATGTGAATTCAATCCTATTTCCCCGCTGCACTGCAGAGAAACAGCCTTCTCAAAAAATAAGCACAGCGTTGGGATCCTCAAATCGCACGCTATTGTATTGAATGATTACTGATAGTCCAAAAAAAGCTGTCAGGCGAGAGATATGCATGAGTTATATATAATTTTATTTTGAACGTTACAGCTTTATAAAAAGGTCTTTTCGAAAATCGGCCACGTATGGCTTTAGCCAGAGATTCAAGAATTCATATGACTGGCAACACTCCCATGGAGTCCATGGGCTGCGAATAAGGTCGGACATTCATTGTTCCCATATAATCAAAAAGATGAGCGCATGTGGCGCAGTGTTTAAAGGTGCTCTGCGTCGCACACGAGGTCTATGGTTCGATCTCGCGCTCATGGCTCACCAAGCCATCCATCCCACCGGGGTCGGTAAATCGGTACCACGCATGTCTCAGACGTGTCTGGGAGGATAAGCAACACTGACTCGGTTCAGCGGGAGGCCACCGCGAGTCATTGTAAAGGCCAGATATGCAATCAATCACCTCAAAACGAAGTTAAAAATTGAAGTCGAATGCATGGCGCATCCCTCAGGGATTGATTAACGCCGAAAGCTTTTCATTTATTTTTAATCAAAAAGTACCGACTATGCCTGCTGGACACTTGCTTGCTCAAGGACGAAAGATAAGTAGATTATCCTCCAAGAACAAGAAACATGTCAGTTACCAAGCTAAAGTCGACAACTATGCACCTCAGCAGGTAATGACCGTTATCGGCCAGTAGCTCTCAATAAAAGAAAAGACACGCACTACCTACCTCAAATCTCTTCTTGTCTTTGCTTGCAGCCGCTCCAACGGTTTCATTCTCTTCCACCTCCATCTTTACATTGTCCTCGCCCATCCTACGTCGAAATACCAATAGTAAAAATTCGATTACCCAAGCTTATGTTTGAGAAAAACAGCCGTAATGGTACTAACTTCGACGCGGTGACATAGAAATGAAGTCATCACCAATCTACCAGTATTAATCAGTTTATATATATACATATCGATATCAGTAAAACAACAAACGATATGCCATCAGGGATTGCTTCGACAAATGAATGAAAATATTAGACAGAACACAACCATGACTAGATCGGATTGAGAGATGGAAGAGAGAAATGTCAGTGAAGAACAACCCTCATGCGCAGTGAAATTCCGATTATGATATGTGAGTCTCCTACGGCAAGGTACATCAAGTAGAATGCGAACAGCTACCGTAACTGAGCGTTTTGGTGCCTAACAGGTCCATAAAAGATCTACATTACCTATATCGTTATGAAGCAGCGAAAGTCTCACAACTGCTTCAAGATTACTAATGATGAAAATGGCTTCATCTCACCGACTGCCTTTGAACCTTTCTATAAACATTCAGTATTGTCGCCAGAATGTTTGTAGCCTTACCGAGATGGCTACATCAGAGCCATACGTACGTCTCGGCGGTGTCACCCGCTTCATCAGTAGGCTCACGTCTATACTGAACCCTAGTTTATAGCAGAGATGGGGAGACGTTGTTTATGGTGATAGCACAATAGCACGTGCTACCGCTATAAACGACGTCTCCCCGTCCCTGTTAAAAAGTAGGGTTTAGTGTAAGGCGTAAGTCACTGATGAAGCGGGCGACACCGCCGAAACGTACGCATGATTCTACGTAACAAACTCGGTAAGGCTTTAAATATCCTCCCAGACTATTGAAAATGGCTTAGCGGAAACAATAGGTACCAAAGACAAAGATATCTAATATTAAGTAGCAATGTGTGAAGATAAAACACTCAGATGGAACTCTAAGGGACAAAAGCAAGTCTAAAGAACAATACAAAATGTACACAAATGCGACTACGATCGCCTAGAAATCCAGTCATGATGTGGACAAGTGGTCATCGCCTAATCCAGTTTGCTACCAACACCTTCAGAACTGTAAGGAATACAAAGAACTTCATTAGTAATCAAAGCTCCAAAGAGGGCTTCTTGCATCACCGTTTACATTAACACAGTGTATGCATCCTATCCTATCAGGCTATCCTACCATTTGTTGCTGTTGATGCTGCTGCTGTTGTTGTTGTTGTTGTTGTTGTTGTTGTTGTGTTGTTGTTGTTGTTGTTGTTGTTGCAGCTGTTGCTGCTGCTGCTGCTGATGTTGTTGCTGTTGAGCAACCATGCATGCTAATGCTGCTTGCATAGTCCTCCCATCACCGTATCCATGATCAACCTCGTCCAACCCGTCACAACCGTCTTCGTGCTCGGCCTGCAGAAAAGCAATTAGGCAAGCTCTAGTTTTTATTAGGTCGTTCCATAAGTCCATTTCATCGACTGCTTTTTAAAGCTCGCTATAAACCAATATATCCTGTAGGAATGTTCAAAGCCTTAGCGAGGTTGTTATGCCAGAGCCATAGGAATGTTTCGGAGGTATCGCCCTCTTCATCAGTAACCCACGCCCCACGCTGAACCCTACTCTATAGCAGGGATGGCGAAACACGGTATATGTCATCACCACTTCTCTCAGCCGATGGCTTGCAGCCGGTAGTAAATCAATCCCTGCTATAGGGTTCAGTGTAGGGCGTGAGCCACTGATGAAGAAGAAGATACCTCCGAAATTACGTATAGCTCTAGCGTAACAACTTCGGTAAGGCTTCAAACATTCGTACAGGATATATTGAATGCTTATAGCGAGGTTTCAAAATGTTTCCAGTGGAAACAAAATCGCTTCCTACTCATGCACGAATACCCCGTTGGCGAAAATGATAGCGAAGCGGCGTGTAAGGTTAATGGAGCTTAGGGCGATGATAAGGTTGTAGAAAGCATGGCTAGGAAGTGGTTCGCGAAGTACAGAGGTAGTGGGAACAACCTGGAAGATTAGTCGCGCTCAGGTCGCCCACAGGATGCTATTAAAGCATGCGATTTTGTCCCCACATCAAATCAGTGTTGAGGCAAGTATAGGCAGGTTGTGTACTAAAACGTCATCAAGAAAATGGGCAATTTAACGATAAAAAACCATGCAATTTTGATTGCTTCTGATCAATAGACTTGATATTTACTGCTTGAGTGTCAAAACTTATGGAGCGGACTAATATTAGGTGAAAGTTGAACATAGTCTACGAGAATCTATTCACCACTCCTATAAGTGTTATGATGTCATATTAATGCACCAGGGACCTGAGTAATACGCAAAACTTCCGACCCACGCAGGAGATGAACTCGCTCTTCACCTAGACCGAGATGATGTCTAACTACTACACCATTAAGGCCACCGCTATGACACAACTTTCTTCGGCACGTGTAGCAAATCTCTTTGCTTTATATCAAACTAAGGACGGTAGCAGAACGGTGGCCTTTGTGGTGTGGTGGTGGGATGTGCCGGCGCCATAGGTGAAACACGGGTTCAACTACTGCCTGGAGCCAATGCTTCGTTCATCACTCAACATTGAGGGTCAATACAATTCGAAGTTATGGACCGCTCTAAAAACAAAACTTTGACACTCAAAGTTCTAATTCACAAATTCCTCAATATGGTTGACAGTTACTGTTACTGTTAATGCCCCATTCACGCTCAACGGAACGACAATTTCCGAATGCTCCAGTTACATCTATCTAGGTCGTTAAATCAACATGATGAACGACCTAGCCGCAGAGTTGAGCAGGAGGAAACATTGAGCGGCTTGGGGAACGTTTAAGAGCATCGAAGATGTAGTGAAGAGGACAAAGAACATCCGACTCCGTGCCCACCTTTTCGACTCGACAATTATCCCTGCCCTAACGTATGCAGCAGAAACCTGGTCGCTACGTAAGCAGGATGAAAGATCACTTGCCGTTATCGAACGCGCAGTCGAAAGGTCGATGCTAGGAGTATCTCGTATTTCGCAAATAAGACAAAGGATCCGAACTTCCGACCTACGTCAACGATCGAAAATCAGAGACGCCGTTCTACACGCCAGGATATCGAAAATAAGGTGGGCCGGACACGTGATGCGCTTCAACGACAACCGATGGACGAGAGCCGTTACCGACTGGATTCCTCGGGACGTCAAGCGTTCTAAAGGAAGACCACTGACCCGTTGGTCCGATTTCTTCACAAAAGCGATGGAAGAAAGATATGATGCTCAGCGAATTCCTAGAGCAAGGAGGACCCACTGGGCTACTCTTGCACGCGATAGGGAAAAATGGAAGAGTTGCTGGTACCCGCTCGAGTCACTCGACGATCAACGGGATGACAGGTGATACAGGTGGTTGACAGTTGAGTGAGATTTCAAGCAAAAACGAATGAAAAAAGTATGATATAACGGTCGGAATACCTCATCGTGATCCATGTCCGGCTCTTCCTTTGGTGTATTATTAGCAGCACTATTACCAGAGACGATAAACGACTGAAGGATTTGACTCGTCGACTCCGAGTGCATGTTGTTGTAGTCACCGTCAGAAGGAGGTATACCGCCCGGACGAGGTGGGGAACAACCTGGAACTGTTTGCCGATATAGTTCAAATCAGAAGCTCTTTACTGAACCATAGAGGCGATACCTGCCGTTAGAGGACGAGCTTTGTTATTTTGCTTTGGTGGGAAGCAGCGTGCCGTGAACATTCTCAGCTGATAACCAAGCCTTTTTCTATTATCGATTATCATGTTTTCATCACCATTGTGAATTGCCTGCAATGGTTATGACTCAAATAAAATTTCTGAATCAGTGCTTTTGATGAGTCAAGACAAGATGTTGTAAGGAAGCCCTAAAGAAGTTCTCGGCTTTTGATCAATCCCTGAATGATGCGCCATCCATCCACATCATGTAACATCATCAGAGGTGCCTTGAGGCGTATTAGATCTTTTCGGTGACCTACTCATATGTCAAATCAGTGCTCTTATCCCCCCAGACAATTCTGGTACCAATTCGCCAGCGCGAAAGGGTGGAAAGGGGTATAGTAAGCCTTGAGAGCGGGATCGAACCATTGCCCATCTAATGACCGCCTACGTATAAGTCGCGGAGCACCTAAAACCACTGCGCTACACGTGCTTTTGGAGGATGTTCCAACAAAACTTATCTGAACAGCTGACGTTCGGCAAATTTTGCCATTTTGGAGCCTGGGAATGTGCGGTCAGGTTGTAGTTAATTTTTCCAAGTCCTCAGGAAGTCCCCAAAATGTCAGCTATTCAAATAAATTTTGCTATAACACTCTCATGTTTTGCTTAGTAAAAAAACGTGGACCACCAAAAATTCCGGGATTAATAGACAGCCCGGTAATGAAAATTGATAAGCACTTATACTACGAACCTTCACGTGTTTTAAGACATCTGACTTGGCTATGGTCTGCCACGTCTTCTGACACACTGCACATTGATACAAATTGAGTTTGATGTGTCTAAAAAAACTTGGATTTTCTGACAAAGTTGAGGTATCAGAATGATATAGATTGGATGGCAGCACTTAAAGTATAAAGGAGGGTGAAACTCTTGGCAATAACTAGTCCCTCAAAATGAGCCATGCCTTCGATTCCATTCGTAGCATCGTATATGTCGCTAGGTGCAAATTTGGCCTTGAAAATGAAGCGAGATGGCTAATCGATGTTATAAAGTCAGTGCCACTATCTTCCCAGACGAGAGAGGTACCAGCATGCCAATCCCAGAGGTGAAAGGTATCGTCGGCTTTGGGCGTAGAACCGAACCATTGATCATGTAACGTGTGTCCCACAGACACCTTTAACCACTGCGCTACACATGCTGCTCCTCCCCTCCCCCCTTCCTAGCTATTAACAATGCAGGCTCAGCTGTGTAGTTGAATTGGAAAGGGGAAAGTTTTTCTTACAAATGAACAAACTTTGTATTAGCGTGATATACAAGGCTGGAGCGTTGATTCGACACTTTCAGACCACATATCTGACATATCACCGCGTCTTTAGGCTGAAAAATAAATGGCATCTATCCAAAATGGAAGCGAAAATACACATAACATTCAAAGGGGAACTCACAACATAACTGACTTTCCTAATCAGTTCCTCTCCTTCTCCGATTAAGGCCGCAAAATCCATTCCGGAGCTCATAGCGTCGCTAGCAAAATCCATAGGAGAAAGCTCAGCAAGTGCAGCCGATGCCGGAGGATTTGAATTTGACGGAAAATTGCTACCGTAGTTTGTTGACAGATGGTTTTGAGATAAATGCAACTGTTGAGTGGTATCCATGGAACCTGAATAACCTGACTTAATTCTTTCGATACGGCGCGTACCAAAATTGATACAGACGTGTCCGCGCTGCTCGGACGGCATACAAAGATTGGCGCGATGCTCACTAAATCTGGAACTCAATTGGAAGACAAAACCCGGAGAAACTCAATGTTCAGTGGAGGGGCTTTACTGGCGGTGCAATATTACAATTCGATTTTACATGAAGCGCCACCAGTCGCTCTTCATAGCCGTTCGAACACCCAGACAGCCAGAAACGGCCGCCATAAAGAAGGCGCTAACGCTTTCGGGACCGTGGACCCACGTTCTCTGCACCTCTGACCCCTAGCGTGGGATCGCATTGTATGTATCACTGAATTATTCCAATTGTAATGTCGTTGCTATGTTCCTACTTATAAGAACATAAATATCTACATATAACATGATACAGGAAAATAACATCAATTATATCTTTGGTAAATACAATGATATATTCCATGCGTTCCCACGCTGGATAGAGATGCAGAGCAGGTGGGTCCACGGTCCCGAAAGGGTTAAAATAGTACATAACGTTAAAAAAAACTCTGAGAAAAAGAGATGTGCTACTAATGAGTCCCCCTAGTACGAAACAGAGGGCCTGTATAGCACTCAGACTTTGATGGCTCAAAATATGTTCATCTTTATCAGCTTATGAAAAAATAGTGTGACCTTGATGCGTTGCCTCCAATGTTAATAGCGATTGTGATTTCACAGTGTGACGGTTAGTAGACGTCCCAAACATCGGTGAGAAGACTAAGTAGAAACCTCATACTTGACTGAAATTTATCCCGTGATTAACCCTTTGGAAAGACTGCTCGGCTGATCACGAGGTGGGGCTGCCCTTCCAGACAAGTTTGGGCTAGATTGGTCAACCAGGAAGGAAGGAAGGCTTGGTGAGTCTTGGCGTGGGATCGAACTATCGACCACGTATGTGTTGCCGGGTATCTCAAGTCACTGCCCACATGCATCAATCACCTTGACATGCGAATAAAAAATTAAATTCCCACGCGGTATATTGGAGGATACTACGAAAGGCGACAGCTCGAAAGTCTATTTAAGTATGACAAAGACGTCTTTAGAGATATAATTCGACGCATTTTTTGCTTGTTGATCAAAACGTTCCGAACTGTACTGAGAAAGCATACAGCTGTTTCTAATCACCGTTGGATCTCTCATAGACAGTTGACAGATAAGATATTGATAGGAAAACTCATAAAACCTGTATAGCTCATTGAGTTCTGTTGCAAGAAGTTTCCACCGCTATTCGTGATATTTCGATGAACATTCGGCATCAGCGATGTTGGTGTTACAGGAACTGTTGCAGGAGAAGTTGCCGGAGGTACAACACCGCTAGCAGAACTGGCAGCAGAAGATGCTGACGAGCCTGAATGGATGACAGCCGGATGTTCAGACGACGATACTGATGGCTCGACTGATGACGGAAAGCTATCCGTATCTTCGTACTGAAACTAAGATGGCTTAATCCGTCGAAGATGGGTCATACACACGTACACAAGATAGTTACAACAATGCTGATTACATCTATAGATTTGGAATGTTGAGTGGTATACAAAACACTCGATACCAGGTTGGAATTGAACCCGCGTTCCATCCGTAAAGGAGGCGCGTGCTGCCAGTACCCACCGATGCCACAACCCATCGCTTAGCTACCACTCTATCTTCAATACATTCTATAGTAGCTGTCAGCAATCAACTTTCAACGACTTGGGTCTGGTGAGCACACATCGGCAACAAACCCACTTAAACCAAGGGGTAGCATGTATCAGGCGCTCCCAGCATGGGCAAAACGCTGGTTCAGCACCGTCTAGGATCGAATATTTCGCATATTACTCAACACAACTAGATGTTTATTCTTAACAACATAACAAAAAGTATGCGATAAAACAGAAGAAATACTCTAATGAAAGACAAACGAGCCTTCTCTCCAGATCCGTGGAATAACTGAGAGTGACCGTTCGACGTACCAAGTCCTAAGTGGTCCTCGTAGATCGCACGCTGACGAAGACAAGCTCGCATCTCAAACAAAAATGGAAAGTAATGGAAAAATGCTATAATTTAATGAAGATGTATCATATCTTTCATTTCGAGTGTTTTCTTAAGACCACAGCTCAAAATTCAATATGCCTTGCAATCATTTTTAAGCCACGCACGTCAGTGGTCTGTTAAAGGAGGGCTGACTTGTAGAGCCCGATACACTGTTTCGATCTTGCGATCTCGTCAGTCAGATTGAATTTTGAGTTGTGATCTTAAGAAAACACTCGAAATGAAAGTTATGATATATTGATATTGAAAGTTATGATATATTGAATATACTAGCCACGAGAAATCGAGTGTACAACACTTTGTGTTCATTGAGTTCTTCACTGGACATAAAGTGTAAATCGTACGTCGTCGCTAACTCTTATTGTGGGGACTGGAGCACCCACAGAGATTAGCAAAAGACGAGAAAGGGTAACTGCCCGACTGACGAGATCGCAAGATCGAAACACGTGCATCGGGCTCTATAAGTCAGCCCTTCTTAAACAGATCACTGACATGCGTGGCTCAAAAATGATTGCAAGGCATGATGACGATGATTGGAGGATATAACTGTGATGTCACAAAACTTCAATGGGCTCTTGTCTACTATGCAGCGACAAAAGAAAATTCGATCTGATTTGCTGGACAGGAAATTTTCATAATTGACGATAATTCGTTCGAAAGCTTTGATCTCTCGTTACTGCGTTACGTTGCCGTTTTTTGAGAACATCCTTTTATAACTCTGTAAGATTCAAAATTAAATTATGTTTCACATCGGTCTCATTTCTTTTACTGTTAGTTCGCTGGAAGTACGAAAAGCACATGAACGTGTAGAAGAAATCATTCAGTATCAGAGTTCCCCGTCTTATACTGAGTTTCGTTCAAAGCAGAGGACAAATTCGTAATCGAATGGCTAGAATCGCACTCCCATGTGACACACCAACATATTCTGTCGATCGATGGCCGGCCGCTAAATCACAATCGCGCCGAAAATATGAAACTCGGTCTTAATTTCCCTGCTTCACTGCAGAGAAACTGTCCTTCCATAAATTAAGCACAGCGTTTGAATCGGTGAATCGTACACTACCGAATAGTTACCAATGGTCTACAGGAAGAGCTCTGCCCTGCGAGAAAACACGCGTGTGTAAAGTACGAAGGTCTTCCTTTCGGTGAAAGGTTACGAGACTTTTTCAAAAAAAGTCACTTAGCGCAGTAATCAGAGATTTAATTCCTCGGATAATTACCGAAATTGCTATGAAAAATCTTCGCCCAGCGGAAGGGGTCGAATCTCCATTTGCTGCCATATAATGGACAAGCACTCCTCTCTGACAATAGGTACTTCATCTTCACAATAGAATATTTGTGTAGGCTGACTGAAATAAATTTACAAGTCTCTAACCCGTAAATATCAAGCCAAACCTTCGATTTCAGCTCCAGCGACTTTCGTTCCCCTTCAAGAGTGAATCGGTAGCGAACCTATAAGGTAGATAGCGCTATATAAAAGGAAAAATGATGTGAGAAAGGAAAAAAAAATGACAAACGATTCAGAAGAATAACTAACGAAGAACTCCTTGAGCTCGTGATCGTTCTTACAATGGGAGATAAGCGCATATTCCGTTGGAAATTTAGCAAAACGGCATCGCTCACATCTAAACGATATAAAGTGCTTCAGTATGAAAGCAGTTGACGAATTAACAATAGCGCTCCTTCATCTGACTTTCAATCACACAGGAAATGATCCAAGTAGGTCTAGTGAAATGCAAAACTCTCAATCTTAGACGGGAGTTGAACCTGCGTCCAATCCCATGGCGGGGGCGCCTGCTACCACTACGCCATCGAAGCCACCGCTACACTTTTTATAAGCGATTACACGCGATAGGTCCTCACAACTGCAACAGTTCAGTCCATCAATTCAAACTCAGCAGACATCATTAGAGGAAATGAATGCATATATGGCCTTTACAACGACTGGCGGTGGTCTACCAATGTATTGAGTTAGTGCTGCTACCCAATTAGACAGGCTCTCAGAGATGGAGGGGTTGGAGTCTTGGGAGCAGAAGCGTCGCACCACCGACTAAGCGTTCATGGCAGGACTCCTCTAACCACTGCGTCACTTGGCCAAAGGCAGCTATCCTCTTAGGAATTATAAGTCCTCCTTCTCTGATGATCGTCCACGTGGTCATACAAGGAAGAAGGAATCCAACTGTTTCGTTTTCTCCAACTCCCTAATCATCATTCTTTCGCCTTTCGTAAATTATTCAAGCTACTACTCCTCCATTAGGAATCTCCCTTCATACATGAACCGCTTGACATCCAGCTCAAATCGCACCGTTATCCAACATATTAACCTTTCCGGGACCGAGGACCCACCTCCTCTGCGTCTCCAGCCCCCCGTGTGACAACGCTGGACAGTCTGCTCCACGTTCTCTGCCTCTCTAGTCCCCAGCGTGGTTACGCATTCAAAGTACTATTGTACTATTCCTAATTGTAATATTCTTATTTCCCTGCTTATAACGACATAAATAAGAAGATAACAACAGTAATACAGCTAAAATAATACAATACTACATTCGATGCGTTCCCACGCTGGAGGTCAGAGATGCGGAGGAAGCGGGTCCACGGTCCCGAATGGATTAGAATGTAAGCACTGTGAAGTGACGTTCCGTTTCCGATTCTGGTGGGAAAAAAACGAAAACTAGAAAAAAAAGTAGTAATAGAATGAAAAATAGCATGAAACAACTCACTCATACGGACAATAGTTGAGATGATCACTAGCGATATGAATCTCGAGTTCCTCGGCGGTTGGAAATTTCGGTGTGCTTCCACTACATTCCAAACACGGATATCCTGTCGCCGGTGAGAGGTGATTCTGATTCATCTGGAAGAGCAGTAGAAACAATTATATATGCATCCAGGGATGGCGGGTGATAATGCAAAACTTTCGACTCAGGCGGGATTGAACCCGTGGGTATAATAAAAGTCCTTCTATACTATGATAAGATGAGCTTGACACAACATGCTTGCCCATCCTCACCGTAAACTTTAGTCTAAGCACTTAGCTTGCGGCTATCGGAATTGAAATAGATCAGACCGCTGTCCGAATGTTAAAAATTAATGGAATTATTTAGTTAACATGAACATTATACAATATATAGGACAAGAAGAAACAATAATGCAAATAGATAATGCTCCCACTAGCGAGTTTTGACGGAGAAACTTTTCAAGCGCGCGTTGTGCAATTGTTAGAAGTGCTCTGCGGCACACACGTGATCAATCAATCACCGATGGTCGGTGGTTCGATCCCACGCTGAAGGCCACCAAGCCTTTCATCCCCCCTCCTCACCTCCCCCCCCCCCCCCCCAAGAGTCGGCGAATTGGTACCTAACTTGTCTCGGAGGTTAGCAACACTGACTTGATACACTAACCACCGCGAGACATCGTAAAGGCCAGATTTCTACTCAGTCACCTATGAGATGTTACGAATCGAATCGAATGCATGGCGCATCCTTTAGGAGAATACTATCGCCGAGAGCTTCACCTCTCATAGCTCTCAGTGACCTGAGTGAACTGACTGGCGAGAAAAATCCGACTTCACGTGAGAGTTGGACCCTTCTTTCACCCCTACTGGGCGCGCGTGCTACCATTATGCCACCGAGGCACCGTTTCGCCACCACTCATTGTTCACTCACTTTTGATGACTGTTTCAGCCGCTGTCAAGCCGTATAGCCATAGGATTTAAGCTGGCCTTCAGTGATAGTAGTTATTTTCTCTACCTCTAGGACAAAAAGATGAAAACACTTCTTCATCAGAAATTTGCAAACAAATGGGCATAGCGACCGAGAAAACATCGATTCCATCCATATCGCTTCATCATGAGAACGTCATATTGCTAAGAAATCAATCGCTTTGTTACAAGTACTGGAAGACAAAGCTATCAGCCAACTCTGCCAGCAAACCAAAACTAGGGTTTCTATCAGTTATAAGGGGGACAAATGATAAACCGCTCTCATTCGCTGGACAGGAACTTTTCATAAGTGTAAGTAACCATTCGAAAGCAGAGATTTCTCGCTACAGCCCCACGTGGTCGGGTTTTCGAGACATCCCCCTATAACGCTGTAAATTCCAAAAAAAAAAAAGCCTCAAAGGCGCATATTTCTCGACGGAAAGAGCTCTTTCTTTCTGATATAGATGATCACTCGATAGCGTAATCGTTGCTGATTCCAACACTGTGATCATATCCTGAAAAGATCGTTTCTCGGCAACGCAGCAGGTAAAATGCAAGCGCTGGAATGAGCAAGCATTACGCTATCGACTGATTACTAATTGTCCAAAGAAAGAGCTCTGTCCGGCGAGATTATCCGCGTCTGCAACTCATGGAACTTCCTTCTATAACATCGTCTTTGAAGCCGGCCATGTGGGGCTGTAGCCAGAAATCTGAGCTTTTGAATGGTTATTAGCACTCCAATGGAAAGTTCCCATCCAGCGAATGAGGTCGGTTTTTCATTTATTCCCTTATAACCGAAAACTAGTAATATACAACCAAAAATTCTGCTATAATGACAGATTTCCTAAAATTTCAATATATTTTCGATGCTCATCACCAGATTCTGCAAACATCAACTCTGTATTTGAACTGACCAGTGGGAACCATCCGTTCAAGTGCTGTTTTGGTAGCCCTGTAATTCGAAAAAGAGGGATTAGCTAGCTCCACTCACTTCTTTTAGTCCATTATGCTCTCCGAATAATTGCCTGTACCTCGTTCAGTTCTCACCTCTACGAATAACTCCAATAAGACCACGTGTTGGCTGCTTTGGAAGGTTCATCAGTTCACGAGAGTTCCTCTGGTCAGTCTTACCGACTATTTATGTATGGCTGGCTTGAAGAGCCATGAGCGCGAGATCAAACCATCGACCTTGTGTGCGACGCAGAACACCTTCAACCACGTTGTTACATGAGCTCCTCTCATTGAAAAATGGGTAAATGGGCGTGATTTCCACTCAAAATACATCTATCATTATCGTTATCGTAATACTTATCGCTGTTATTATCACTATCACTATCATCACAAACATTACCATTATAACAATCATTACCATTGCGTCGGTGATGCAACGATTAAGCATACGCTCCCGGAAAGAGTGAGATCCGGGTTCGAATCCCGACTGACGCAAATGTTTTTTGCACAGCACTCCACATTATTGGGAATTGCCATTACTAGTATCATTATCTCTGTCATTATCACTAACCTCATCATTATCAACATCGTTATCATAATTAGTATCACTACCGTTATCATTGCCGTTATCATTCAAAGATGTAGTTTTCTAGTTGAAACGTGAGAAATAAAGATAAAATATTGAAAATACATAGTCTTTTACTAAGTTTATCGCTCTAAAAGCTTTATAAGAGCACACCCTTCACTTCATAAGGATGATGGTCCCTAAGCACCTGGGTTCGTCTCCCCGCATCCATCTTCCCAGAGGTTTTCACATACGCACGCAGACAGCGTCTGCATGTCTATGCATGCACGTCTAGCTGTCTCCGCCTGCTTTCCCACAAGACGCGATGTCCCCATGACAATAGCTGAGTGAGATTTGACGTCGCGCAGCATGCTACGGAACCTACTTAGTGCCCCATAAAGGGTTATCAAACCGAAGGGAATGTTCAACAGAGAGAGAACAGACAGTGATGTTCAATGCCGACCAAGGATGTTGATCACTTCGAGGATTAATGAAGTGGTCCCAAATATGTTAGGGAGTACAGCATCATCCAGTTGATTCATCGGTAACCCACCGTGAGATTGATATATCTTCTTCAGGACAAGGGCTAACATCTTGCCACTTTCTCCTCGCAGCTCAGAGTTGCTATGCTATACCATGACGTCGCGCGGTGTGGGACGAAACGTCCCACACGGTAAACGTGATGAGCTACGTCACAAGGACAAGGATCATTTTCATTGTCCTTACCATAAAGACTAACGTTATAATTACCACTACCATTATTGTCATAATCCAGCAATGTAGTTTTCTCGTTGAGACGTGAGAAATATAAATGTTCTTTTTATCAAATTTATCCCTATAGAAGCTTTTCCGATGAAATTCCATCATTTCATAATGACGACGTTCCCGATATCGATGTATAAGTTAGAGCTGCTATCCTTGCGAACAGATCTGTTACCTATTCGATAACCCCCAAGCGATGGAATGCGTACTGAGCCTCGAACGAGGACCGAACCACCGATCACGTGTGCGCCACAGATCACCATTAATCACTGGGTCACACGCGTCCTGTTCTAACAAAAATCAGAGCTAAATGACCATTCAAAACGCCTGGGTTCACTGGAGATACGCCCAGTTTTTCATGACAATTGCATCGAAGAGGTTGCGAAAAAAAAACACCAAATTGGTAAAATGTTAGCTCTATAACTCTCCGCCAACATGACCGAGGAGTTAGGTAGAGATGAGACAAAAAGTAAAAAATAAAATAAAAAAGAAAGAAAGGAGGGACGGAGGAGACGCAAACGGTAAATTCCGTAGCGATGGTTGTCAGTGAGAAATCCTCTTCTCTGTCCTCCCTCCAATCTATTGTATTTATTACTTCCTATTTCGAAATTATAGAGGGATTTTGAATATTTTGTGATACAGTTTCTTCACGGGTACTGCTAGGTGAACTGTCTAGAAATAAAGCACGTTTCTAAAGCCATAAAAAAACCTCTCATCGAGAAATCAGCGCACTCTAACCATAGAACCCCTCCACCCCCCCCCCTCAAGGGATGGAAGGCTCGGTGAGTTCTAGACGGGGATAGAACCATCGACCACGTGTGCGTCGCAAAGCACCTCTAATCACTGGGCTTTACCATCCTGTTTTTATTGTAATCAGCTTTCTATATTTATTAGAGAAACTCCGTGTTTAGCTAGACCTATACAAAATCCTTTATCATGCTCGCTTGGAATCTCACTGCCGAAAAATCCGCGAAATTATGCAAAAATGAAAAAAAAAGAAAAGTTGAAAGAAGAAAGCAGGGAGAGGAAGGGTAGAAGAGGGAGGGCCCTCTCTCCTCTCTCTTCCCCCCTTCTCTCCCCGCTTCCCTTCTTTTCAAAAAAGTACACTGAAGAAATAATGGCCAAAATTTAAAAATTCCAGATAAAAACATCTCTTCATAAGGTCATTATTCGCAGCATAATTTCAATAGGAATCGTTCTACCAGACTTATTGATCTATTTCAAAAATCGATATCCTGCAACTTGGAGGGAAACCCTCCTAACCCCCCCTCTCAAAAAAAAAAAAACTAGAGACCCACTTGAGCCGCCTTTTCGCCTCCGGATCGTCTATTTAAATGGAAGGTTTTTGATCTAGAGAGGCTATTTTTGGGTCTAAGGGTTTAATAGGGTTTAAAAACCACCAGAAAAAAAGGACATTACTAAACCAAATTTGAAATATAAAAACAACTAAAGAACTAGTTAGGCCGAGTTTTCCTTGGTGGGTTTGGTTTTGATCTGGGAGGATTATTTACTTTGCTGGTGAACATGACAGCAGATTTTGTTCTATCAGTTATTGATCGATTCAGAAATCGATATGACGAGAACTGGTAGGGGAGAAATCAATCAATAAATGAATGAAATGACGGGAAAGCGAACGAACGAACGAACGAATGAATGAACCTCACCTCACATATGCGGCAGCGGTGAAGGAGGAGGAGGAGGAGGACGGGAAGGAGGGCAAGGAGGATGTTTTGTAGAGAGTAGGGGGGAAAACAGGTAAAGAGAGGAGAGAAGAGGAGGAGACGACGGCAACCGACACCGCGGATCGATTCCCCCGCCGGACTTTCCCAGTCGTCGTGTTCGTTCGTTCCTCTTCCTCTCCGTCGTCTCGTTCCTTATCCTACTATTTTCCCCGGCTTTTTCTTCCTTCCCACCACCACCCAATCACACCCGTTTTCTTATCGAAAACGAAGAGAGCACGGCTGCGGAGGAGAAGATGAACGAAAAGAGGAGGCAGAGATGGCCATCGAAATTGAACGACATGGGGAGGAACTGGGAAAGGAGGCGAGAGATAGTGTAGGATGAGATGAGGCGGAGAATGACAGAGAGACGGAGGAATATGACCAAGTGCCGCCGCCGCCGCCGCACGTCCATCGATCGTCCAGGTGATGAACGGAACGTTCGCGCCAGCTGTCCCTCCTCTCTTCTCTGTCAGTCATCGTGCAAACTCGTCCACATCGCACCGCAAACTTGTCCGCATTGTCATTCCGCTAACTCGTCCGCATCAATCCGCTAACCTCGGCGGGTATTGACCCTGAGTCGCCCTTTTCAGGTTGTTTGCACTAACCACTGCACCATTTGAACCTTTTTTTTACTATCACTCCTACTGCGACACAAGGTACAGATCTGTCAGCGATTAGTTGCTAACTGCTTGGCTTGGAAAGAACATATCAGTAGATCACATGTAATCGACGGAAATTCTTCTTAATTCCCGTTTTTATAGCCATTAGCCTATAGTCATTACCATTTATATTCAGGGATGTTGAGTGATATGAAAAACTGTAAACCTCAGCCAGGAATCGTACCCGCACCTCACCCTTCCTGGACACCTACTAGCCACTCTACTACGGATTTTTCTCTTCTGTTCTATCATGCTTTGTGCTATATAAGGATTTACGACTAGATATTATAGTTGTGATTTTTGTCGAGAGGAATTCTTCTAGTGGATCATTCAGCATCCCCAAGAATGTCGAGCGATGAGCGAAACTATGACACGCTCGGCCGAGAGTTGAACCCGCGTCTCACTCTTTACGGGAGCGCATGCGAACCACTGCATCACCAGGTCTCCCGTTCTGCTATCAGTCGTGTGGTGTGTGAGACGCTGGATCGACTCCCGTCCAAGTTCAGAGTCTCGTATTTGATATGATATGACAATGTAACCAAATACTGTTTTTGAGAGAGGTCTCAAAATAGTCGATTCAAAGGTTTTGTTACATATGCCTACGTAACAACCGTGCGCCATGCATTTGATAATCAATGACGTTGAAAAAGGACGCCACAGTGATACTCTCACCGTAGAGTGCGAGTTCGTCGTCGATTCTTCTATATAGGGGTAGATCCTCGGGAACTGATTGAACCGAAAGGTACCGTGCTGCTGATGGAGCTGGAGGACCGGAGCACGTGTCTTGCACTCTAGATGTGCCCACAACTGACCTCATGAAAGGCTCCACACATGCTATGAGGTAATACTCTCTTTGAGCTTGGTCTGAGAATAGTCGACTGAATGGTTTTATGTCATAAGACTGTCATCACCTGTACCATCTACTGTCCCGTTGATCGTCAAGTGATCGAGCGGGTACCAGCAACACTTCCATTTTTCCCTAACGCGTGCGAGAGTAGCCCAGTGGGTCCTCCTCGCTCTAAGGATTCGTTAAGCATCATATCTTTCCTCTATAGCTTTCGTGAAGAAATCGGACCAACGGGTCAGTGGTCTTCCTTCAGAGCGCTTGACGTCCTGAGGAATCCAGTCGGTAAGGGCTCCCGTCCTCGGTTGTCGTTGAAGCGCATCACGTGTCCGGCCCACCTTATTTTCGATATTCTGGCGTGTAGAACGGCGTCTCTGATTTTCGACCGTTGACGTGGGTCGGAACTTCCGATCCTTTCTCTCATTTGCGAGATACGCGATACTCCTAGCATCGACCTTTCGACTGCGCGTTCAATAACGTCAGGTGATCTTTCATCCAGCTTACGTAGCGACCAGGTCTCTGTTGGATACGCTAGGGCAGGGATAATCGTCGAGTCGAAAGGCGGGCACGGAGTCAAATTTCTTTGCTGTCTTCACTACATCCTCGATACTCTTAAACGATCCCCAAGCCGCTCGTTTCCTCCTGCTTAACTCTGGAGCTAGGTCGTTCATCATGTTGATTTCACAACCTAGATAGACGTAACTGGAGCATTCGGAGATTGTCGTTCCATTGAGCGTGAATGGGACATTCGAAATCCATCCGTTCCTCATGAACGTAGTTTTCGTTAGATTTAGTTGTAGACCAATCTTTCCACAGGCGCTATCGAAATCGGACAACATTGATCCGCTTGGCTGATGCTTGGTGTTATGAGGACGATATCATCAGCGAAGCGAAGATGGTTTAATTGTCGACTGACAATTTTCACTTCCATAATGTCCCATTCTAATCTTCGCATGACGTTTTGCAGGGTGGCAATGAACAGTTTTGTCAAGATCGCTTAGTCGAAACCCTCTTCTTACGTCGATATCAATATCGTTATAGTAAGGCGAAATTTTCGTTAGAAAAGATTACGTAGAGTTATAGAAGCGCTAAAATGAAAAAAATCTGTAGAACGTTTAGGACATCATTCTCAAGATCATTCCTTTTGTAGATGTCTTAGAGTGACTACTGTTCCACAGGATATGATCTAAAGTGGATTTTTTTGGGTAAAAACGTATATTGCAAGATCATACCACCGCAAGAGGAGGTCAACTTAATGGATTCCGGTAAATTTCTTTCTCATTGAAAATCCGCAGGTGTATTGTAGATTACCATTACGATACATCTACATACAAGATCTTTTGTCAATATCCAGGTCATAAAGTCAGTTCGTGCGAAGGTAATTGGCCAAAACCATTAAATCGTCTACGTTCGATCTAACCTTTACACTTCAGTACCTTCAATTCCGCTGTGGTATTTATAATGATTCAATTCAGTGCAGCTTATGTAAGCGATTCCGTACTTTTTATTGGGTCAAACACGAAGTTTTATTAATTTAATCAAACAGTTGACGTTTCGGCAGTTTCGCCTTCTTCAGAGCCTGGAAAGATCAGGTTGCTCACAACCCAGCTCAGCTCAGCCAAACACCTCCATTACTCCATTAGGAGGAATAAATCTGTAAAAATTCTGTAAGCAATATGACAGACCAGGTCCCATTTGAACATGGCAAAGCATCGTGGGCAGAAAAAAACTGCTTCCAGTAAGAAACAGCTGCCAATAGCTTGATTCAAGGGGCGACCATTCTCTTCTCACCCTCTGCCATCGTGATTACCATAATTACTTCAGCAGGCCTCGAAACTTCGCACAGCGAATCGTGAAAAGCTTGAGAGAATACCAGTCTCAGAATCGAGTTTACCTATAATGGAAGTGGAGTAATAAGATAAATTCAATGAGAACGCTCACGTGAGCTGTCCTTTTTCAGAGCTCGCGTGAAGTTGTTTTAAGGGATAAAGAACGAAGCCCTTGGCGCTGATAAATCCTTGGGAAATCAGCAATGCGTTCGACACCATTAGCAGCATTGTAGAGGTGATCTGAATGCCTATGTGACCATTATAATGACTCAGGGTAGCCAATCGATGTATCAAGTCATTGTGCTACCCTTCCAGACACGTCCGGTGCTTACTCGCCGACCCGGGTAGTTAGAGGAAGGCATATGAGCCTATGAAGCTGGAGTGAAACAACGAACGCATGTGTGTCACAGGACATCTCTCACCACTGCACCCCACGCGCTCCATACTAATAGAATGTTCAACCAATTTCCAGCCATGTGTGAAGTCCACCATGCGTTCGTGGTGTAATGGTTAGCATGGATTCCTTCTAAGCATTCGACGGGGGTTCGATTCCCTCCGAGCGCAAACGTTTTGCTTCTTTGTATAGAGCAGAGATCACAGATTGCTTCATCGAAAACAGCTGCCATATCAGTGTTAAACTACTTAATACTGCTTTGTGTCCCGAAAATACTTGCTATCAAAGACGCTATTACTATACTGTGGTAGAATGGTCGATAAATTGCAGCCATGTCTGAAGTGTACCATGCGTTCGTGGTGTAATGGTTAGCATGGATGCCTTCCAAGCATTCGACGGGGGTTCGATTCCCCCCGAACGCAAACGTTTTGCTTCTTTGCATAGAGCAGAGATCACCGATTGCTCCATTGAAAACAGGTGTCGCGAAATTACTTCAGATCTAAGGTGCGATTACTAAATCGTGATAGAATGTTCGACCGTGAGGTCCCACATCATCAAGCGTTCGTGGTGTAATGGTTAGCATGGATGCCTTCCAAGCATTCGACGGGGGTTCGATTCCCCCGAACGCAAACGTTTTGCTTCTTTGCATAGAGCAGAGATCACCGATTGCTCCATTGAAAACAGGTGTCGCGAAATTACTTCAGATCTAAGGTGCGATTACTAAATCGTGATAGAATGTTCGACCCGTGAGGTCCCACATCATCAAGCGTTCGTGGTGTAATGGTTAGCATGGATGCCTTCCAAGCATTCGACGGGGGTTCGATTCCCCCCGAACGCAAACGTTTTGCTTCTTTGCATAGAGCAGAGATCACCGATTGCTCCATTGAAAACAGGTGTCGCGAAATTACTTCAGATCTAAGGTGCGATTACTAAATCGTGATAGAATGTTGTAAACTCCCGTGAGGTCCACATCATCAAGCGTTCGTGGTGTAATGGTTAGCATGGATGCCTTCCAAGCATTCGACGGGGGTTCGATTCCCCCGAACGCAGACGTTTTGCTTCTTTGCATAGAGCAGAGATCACCGATTGCTCCATTGAAAACAGGTGTCGCGAAATTACTTCAGATCTAAGGTGCGATTACTATATCGTGATAGAATGTTTGATAAACTGCCGTGAGGTCACACATCTATCAAGCGTTCGTGGTGTAATGGTTAGCATGGATGCCTTCCAAGCATTCGACGGGGGTTCGATTCCCCCCGAACGCAAACGTTTTGCTTCTTTGCATAGAGCAGAGATCACCGATTGCTCCATTGAAAACAGGTGTCGCGAAATTACTTCAGATCTAAGGTGCGATTACTATATCGTGATAGAATGTTTGATAAACTGCCGTGAGGTCACACATCTATCAAGCGTTCGTGGTGTAATGGTTAGCATGGATGCCTTCCAAGCATTCGACGGGGGTTCGATTCCCCCGAACGCAGACGTTTTGCTTCTTTGCATAGAGCAGAGATCACCGATTGCTCCATTGAAAACAGGTGTCGCGAAATTACTTCAGATCTAAGGTGCGATTACTATATCGTGATAGAATGTTCGTAAACTGCCGTGAGGTCCCACATCATCAAGCGTTCGTGGTGTAATGGTTAGCATGGATGCCTTCCAAGCATTCGACGGGGGTTCGATTCCCCCCGAACGCAAACGTTTTGCTTCTTTGCATAGAGCAGAGATCACCGAGTGCTCCATTGAAAACAGGTGTCGCGAAATTACTTCAGATCTAAGGTGCGATTACTAAATCGTGGTTGAATGTTCGATAAACTGCCGTAAGGTCAGACATCTATCAAGCGTTCGTGGTGTAATGGTTAGCATGGATGCCTTCCAAGCATTCGACGGGGGTTCGATTCACCCCGAACGCAGACGTTTTGCTTCTTTGCGTAGAGCAGAGATCGCCGAGTGCTCCATTGAGAACAGGTGTCGCGGAATTACTTCAGATCTAAGGTGCGATTACTAAATCGTGGTTGAATGTTCGATAAACTGCCGTAAGGTCAGACATCTATCAAGCGTTCGTGGTGTAATGGTTAGCATGGATGCCTTCCAAGCATTCGACGGGGGTTCGATTCACCCCGAACGCAGACGTTTTGCTTCTTTGCGTAGAGCAGAGATCGCCGAGTGCTCCATTGAGAACAGGTGTCGCGGAATTACTTCAGATCTAAGGTGCGATTACTATATCGTGATTGAATGTTCGATAAACTGCCGTAAGGTCAGACATCTAAAAAGCGTTCGTGGTGTAATGGCTAGCATGGATGCCTTCCAAGCATTCGACGGGGGTTCGATTCCACCCCCCCCCCCCTGCGAGTGGGGAGAAATTATATTTTTTTTTTTTTTCCCCGAATTATTGCTTTATTTGCAAATTATCGTGCTGCTTTTGTGTTTTTGTTTGATTTATTGCTTCAATCTGTTTATTGCTTTTTCTTTTTTTTATTCTAGGTCCAGCTTTATTTCAATATCAGTCTTTTGTTTTTTTTTTTTTTGCCATTATGTAGTAGACGTCTGGGGTTTTGAGGGAAAGGTAACTATTCGCGAATTATTTTAGTTATGATTTGTAGATTCGCTTTAGGACGATTGTCGGAGTTAGTGAAGGACAATTGAGAAAGAAGAGACCCCCCCCCAGGCGGCGAGCAGAGATGTAAGACTGGAGGAGAGATTTGATCTCAAATGTGAGTATGCTAGGTTGTTAAAGTAGATGACACGGTAAAGGGTGGAGAAATATGAATGCGAAAGAACGGGAAAAAAAGAGGTCGCGAGCAACCACAGGAAGGTAACGACTACTAGTTAGTAAAACGTATAAGGTATTTTAATTGTACGGAACCCGAGGTATTGAATCATCAGTATCCCCTCCCTTTATCCGCGACTCCTCAGTCCGCTAGACAGAGGTGCAAAGCGCTGTTTTGTGAGTCATACCCATGGCCTATTCGTTGTCAGAGCTGTTTGAGGTATTCATCGCACGTGACTGCATTCTCTCACAAACGAGTTTTTTCTATATCCCCCGTTGTTACTGTCACCGCAGGGCATCACAACAACCGGTATGGCACTACCAGCATTGTTTGACACCTGACGAATGAAGGTAACAGAACTTTGCAACGAGGAGAGCCAATGAAGAGAGGGTAATGAAGGGATAGAGAGAATTATTGAAGGAGTGGAATTATATGTGAGGAAAGAGAGCGGGGACCTATAGCATGAGTAATCAAAAGACGAAGGGTACGAAGAGGGGGACATGCTAAGCCTGTGGAAAGCCAGAACCACAGAGGATCGTGCCCGTCCGAGTGCGTTCTGCTTATGCTCCTGCCACCCCTCGCGCCTGCGAACCTCGAGATCACACGAAAATCAAAAAAAAAAAAAAAGAAAAATTACTTCGTCTCTGTTTCATCATCCCCGGACAACCCACTCGAGGTGGTGTGATACGCGATACTGAAATAAGAAAAGAAGCATAAGAACATGAGACATACCTAGCGTGCTGGGCCGATGGCTCGTGCGCGGCAAATGACCCGCGGGGGCACCCACGAGCCGAGCTTGCGTACGTGATGGGTGGGTTCATTTATCCTCCGGTGACATTCCTCTGAAATCCGTCATTTACTTCACCTACGCCCTAACCATTCTCTATCCCTAACAACTATCTCTCGCAACTTCCCCTTCACGCCACCCAAGTCTCGACTGTCCTCCCCCCCCATGTCGTCTTCAATTTCTCGCCTATTAGTGGCTCACCGCATGGCTCGGCGCGCCCATATCTAGCTTTTTTCGTTTCAACTAAGCTTACTCCTCCTCAATACATGAGCCAAGTTCTACTCTTATCGTTTATTTGCACGATAAGGGGGGGGGGAAAAGCGTCGATGTGTGTGTCAAGTGTGACGATTTTGCGTTTTGTTGCTTTTTATCTTTGTAGTTTGCTTGTTTGTTTGATTTGGTCCCCCCCTACCAATGTATGGCTTGTGAAGATTGTGAATATTAAATTTTTAATGTTGATTTGAGTAGGCTTTGTGGTTTTTTGTATGTGTCGGTCCTCAGTCCCCCGGAGGTGTACGTTCTGTCTGGAACCATTAATTCAGTTATTCCAAGACTGTTGGTTGTATTTATTTGTTAAATCGTGGATCCTGTGTGTTGTTGATGTTTAGTTTAGTGAAGGTGCCTAGAATCAGGTGTTGTTTATTAGGAGGATAGTAGGAGGGAATTTGTTTCCGATTTAGGATAGGGAGGAAAAATGGTTGGCGACAATAATATAAGGTAACCGCGGATATTGGTTCTTTTTTTTGCCTGTTTGTTGGGTGTTTGTGCGTTTGTATGTGAGCCAATGAATCTTCCCGATTGTCATCTCCTTGCTCTTTTACATTTGGTGTTGACTATTTTTGAAGTAGGTGAATTACTACCGTCCCTAAACCATGTATTCGTTATTCGATATTAATTCAAGGGTCCAATGTATCGCAGATGGTGGAGGCATTTCGAGATTTGTGATGTGATTTTAAACATATATCGATTTAGCCCAGATTTTGGGATTACGTTGTTGATGTGGTGATATTGCATTTAAGGATTTTAATCAGTTTCCAATGTCCACTTGTTTTTGTCAATACGCAATTATCAGTCCAATCTCCGCTGATTTGATTAGTTGTGTGTTGATTTATGTTTGTATCATGTGCCATTTATTTTGTTTACCGATCATTGTAAAGCCATCCAACAAATTACTGTCGCGTCTAAGTCGCGTGTGGGATAGCAAACCAGGGGATAGTATTCATAGAGATAAAGGGAAGATAATAAATGACAGCCGTTTGGGGCCGGAAAGATCTGAACTCACATAAAATCGATGTAGCTATGAATAATATATAAGGTTCATTAAATTGTGTACATTACCACGGTAAAATAGTAAAAAAAAAATTCACAGCTCGCATAAGTTAGGAAGGGAGAGAGGAGGAACGGGGGAGGGGCGAGGGAATATAGAGGGAGGAGAACCGGGAAAGGGGAATGCGGCGCAAGGAGGGGGGGAATGAAATGGGGAAAGAGGGAAGGGAAAAGGGGGAGGGGGAAAAGAGTAAGTGTAGGCTAGGATATGGGGGGCGTACGGGGGGGGGGAAGGGCTGAAAGAAAAAAAGAGGAAAAAAAGATAAAAAGGGGGGAAAAGAAAGGGGGAAGAAAGAATAAAGGAAATAGGAAGAAAAAAGAGAGAAGGAAACAACCAAAGAAAAAAAAAGAACCGAAGAAAAAAAAAACAGGAAAATGAAGAAATGAAAAAGAAGGGGTTGGGGAGAGAGAGGGGCTGAGGGGGTGGGCGTGGTGGAGAGGGAGAAATGGGGGTGGGTTGGAAGGGGAGAAGGAGAACAAACTGAGTGCCGGGAGGGTGGGTTGTTCTCGGTGGTGGGGAAGGGAAGAAAAGAAGAAAGAGAAAAACAAGAGAAAAGAAAAAAAAAAAAAAAAAAAAAAAAGAAAGAAAAAAGAAAAAAGGCCGGGGGGAAGAGCTAGGGGGAGGAACAAATAGGGGGGGGCGGAAAAGGTGGAGGGGAGTGGTCCTTGTGCGTTGAACTCTGGGGAACGGGAAGGGGGGCGGATAAGCGCGGAAGCACAGAAGGGAGCGAAAAAATAGAAGGGTTGTAACGGAAAAGGAAAATACGAAGGGGGGAGGATGGGGGTTGGGATGGAGGAAATATATGGAAGAAGGGGGAAGATCAAAGCTCTTTGGTAAATACGGGTATACAAGGTGGAAAAATGAAGGTCAATTATAGTTCTAGGCAACTAATTTATGTAATTAGGTTGACGGGAGTGAAAGCGGTGGAGTGAGAGGGGGGGTGGTGGTGGGTGGGCTGGGGGGGGTGGAAAAAATAGGAGGGTGGAAAATGGTGGGTTGGGGGGTGGAGGTGTTGAAATTAGTAGAGGTCTATTTTTAAGGGTTTTGTACGGGAATGAGGGGGGGGGGGGCGGGGGGGGGGTGGGGGGGGGGGTGGGGATGAGGGAAGAGGAAAAGAGAAAAAAGGGGGGGGAAGGAAAATAGAGGGGGGGGGGGGAAAGGAAAAAGGGGGGAGTGGGGCAAGGGGGGGACGTGAAATGGGAAAGAGGTGGAAAGTGGAGAGGGAAGAAGGGCGGGAGATTGGTGTGTGGGGGAGGGAAAAATAGTATGTAGTTAGTTAGGGGGGGCGGCACAAATGGGAGAGAAAAGGCGGATGATGTAACAATTACGAGGGAATAGACACATAAAAAGATGCGGCCAGAACAGGAACTTCTTCTTGGCGGGAAAATCAAAGTGACGTAAGTAGTGGTTAGGATTTTTATTGTATGCGGAAGATTGGAAGGAAATAAATTGAGGGAGAAAATAAATATACGTAGGGATTGGTGGATAAGAACGGAGGGAAAAATAGTAGAGATTGGGAAGACAAACAAAATACTGAAAATACTGGGAAAAGATATAATAGGTAGGAGAAGGGGGGAGGAAAAGGAAAAGTGAGGAAAAATCTGAGTTCTATATGGATACTGCTGGACTTGCGGTGGGGGGGAAAAAGGGAAAAAGAGTTGGGGGACGGGGGGAAACGCGGGGGGGGAAAGGCGAGAAAAATCAGAGGATATTTTGTTCGACCTCTGCCCCCTACGGAATTATTAATCCAATATACAGGATATAAAAAGGAACCGCACAGCGGGAAAGAGGGGGTTGTGTCGAACAAGGATACAGGCTGGGGGGATAGGGTAATAGTTAAT
>JAHQIW010003559.1:0-15254 GCA_019055375.1 Parelaphostrongylus tenuis
GATCTAAAATGGATCACAGGGAGGAATGCCTCGTAATCACACGTGATAAGATAGTATATCGGACTGTTGCGATTATCTCTACACAGTTGATCACTTGAACAACTCAGTAGAGGACTCATAAAAAGCGGTATCCTGAAGGCTGTTCTATGCCTGGCGCAATTGAAATCTAGATCTGCCTGATCTACCCGTTTGATGATGAGGGTCACTGGCTGATTGAATTGTAAGTGACCTTACCTTTCTAGGCTCTGAAGAAGGCGAAACTGCCAAAACGTCAGCTGACCAAATAACTCGTATTAAAACAACCTCGTATTTGGCTTGTGAAGAAAAATTTGTGAACCAATGGCGAATGCCGAGGCTAACAGAGAGTCGGCCGTGGGATTTAACAGGAAGAAAAACACTCAAAAAAAGCAGCTCCTTGGCTGGTAAGAAGGAGAATGAAGACGTAAGCAGATGACAAACCGTTCAGTGACCGAACTACTAGTCCTTGGATAATGTCCCAGATATGAATGCTACCATCCTTACCAGCACTGGCAAGATATCTGAAAGGAAAGACAAGGCGAAAAAAATTATAACCTTATTGGTACAATTCCTACTTCATAGCAACACAGAGGAACTCTTACCTGCTACTTGGGTCCTTGTGCATTGGTTCCCATGCTAAGTGTGTGATCCACTGCTTATGCTTCGATAAAGTTTTACCGATTTTCGAGCCAGTACTAGCGTCCCAAATCATAATCTAAGAAGCAATCATGACGTGCAAAGCGTAAAAAATTACTGAATTTCGAATTTTTCTACCAGATAACACCATAACTAACAATATGAAGATCTAGCTAACCCTTTTGTTTCGGTAGGTACCGAAAACGATACATGAGTGTGCTCACCGTTCAGACGTCTCACGAAGATCGGTACGACCTTCAATAAGGGCTTACCGACAGCTCGATATTATGTTCGTAGTAGAGAATAAGTGCACCGTCCTTCGTGACCGTCCAAACCGCCCCCAGTTGGAAATGGCCGCAGTAGCAAAAGGGTTAATCCTTTGCGGACGGGCAGGGTCGTTTTCGACCCTAGACTTTCCAGAAGTCTTTATCGCTTGACAGAGGTATTCTACTAGAATTTTGATACTTATTCAAAAGCTTAAATCTTGATAATTTCAACAGTGTGCCTGGTTTCCAAAATCGTCTTTTTAGTACGTTGTAGCAACGGAATAAAGTTTATATTTGATACTCGCAGTGCCTTGCTTGCCCGGCTAGGGTCTCTAGACAGCTTTTCACCGGACTAGACTAATACCAACTGAACACTACAATCTCGGCGATTCTGAAACTAAACTTGGTTTCTCAGAAAATCTTTATAGTGGGCTATAGGAGTCAAAAGGCGATTACATTTCACACCCGGAGTTTTCTCCGAAAACAAGAGTTATGTATGCACAAAAAGCATATAATCTCGTAGAAGAAATTATGCAGGATCAGAATAATACAAAAAACCTCGAAGTTTTTTCGAAACAAAGAAGAATTCGTATTGAAAAAGGAAAAATGATCAAGTGGCGGCCGCGAAGAGTTAAAGATAGAAAGCACACATACCTGTCCATTTTTACAAGAAGAAGCTATTTTTCTCGCATCAGGAGACCAAGCAATGCACAAAACCCAATTCTTGTGTCCTTCACAAGTATGAAGAGGTAGCTCGGTATCGATATCCCATATTCGTACAGTCGTATCGCCAGAGCCACTAGCAAGACCTCTGCAATCGCAGTCATTTTCGTTCTGAGTTTGAAGATAGGCAAACTCTAGAAATCAGAGAGGAATCCGAAAAGGTCTTCCTGGTATTTTGAATCTCAGTGCCTTGGATTTGAATGCTATTCAGAGGAATAACAAAGAAATTCTACAAGACCCTCACTTCCCATCTGGGCTAAATTGAGCTGAAATCACAGGTTCGCCATGACCCGGCATACTCGACGAGCATCTTGTCACTGGTTGAACTCGAAATACGGCTTGAGGTTGATAGATGAGGCACAACGTCTGAAAAAGCAAGATATCCAAAGGAAATCAAAATTGGACGGCAGCATCGACTCTATTTAGCCTCGCTATTGCCTAACAGCTCACAGTATCTTCTTGAGCTCAAACGCGAAGTCGTTATGATCAATATAAATCCTCTATACCTAAGAGAACTAAGTGATTAGCAAAAAATTCAACCTCAGACGGGAGTTGAACCCGCGCTTCATCCATACCAGAAAGGCGTTCTATTACAAAATCACCGAGGCCATCGCTTACTCAGCACTCATTCTTCAATATTTATCACAGCTATCAGCTACCAACCATTGAAAGGTTTGATCGGATAAGCATATCGCTCTATAAACCCAGTTAAACCGACAGCCACTGTACCTATATAATTCCGAAATTCCCTTTATTTTTATTGCTTTTTCGCAGTATTATTATTTTTCAAATATTCTTAAGAGAATCGTATGGTAAGCAAAAACTCGACCTCGAACGGGAGTTAAATCCGCGTTTCATACATAGAGAGATATTGGAGAATATTCACAGAGTTGCATAGAGAGATTATGAAAAATGAGTGATGAGTAAGCTGTGACCTCAGTAGAGTAGTGATTACCACTCAATTCTCTTGGTATATTCAAACGAAATTCTTTTTATTTAACCGCTTCTAGCGGCGTTATGATGCTACAAATAGATACCCATTGATGTAGAGCGATGTGCAAAACTTTCGCGTCAGGCGGGACTAGAACCCGCATCTCACTCTTTCCGGGAATGCTTGCTCTATCCGTTACACTACTGACGCCCATTTTATACATCGCTCTTTCTACGCTACAGCGCATCTATCTGTCAGCCGCCAGCCGTCAACGGCCTGGCCCGGGTAGTCGGTCTCGACATTGAACCCAGTCACGCTGACAGATATTGGGTATTATAGATCAAACGAAATCCTTTTTATTTAACCGCTTCTAGCGGTGTTATGGTGTTACAAATAGATACCCGTAGGTAGCATAGAAAGAGCGATGTGCAAAATGGGCGTGAGCAGTGTAACGGATAGAGCACGCATTCCCGGAGAAGATGCGGGTTCTAGTCCCGACTGACGCGAAAGTTTTGCACATCGCTCAACATCAGTGGGTATCTCTTGGTATAATTGAAACATCATTACACTACGAAAAAGCAATAGAAACATAAGAAGTCTTGGAATTATACAAATCACTTGTTATACTGCCTTTCAGCAGGATATGACGTTATAAATATACATCTAGAACAGTGAGCGACACTCGACATTGGACGGCAGCTGAACCCGCGTTCCATCCATACCGGAGGCGTGATTACCACTACACCACTGAGGCCACTGCTTTGCTACTACCCTATTTTCGATATAAAGTAGCATGACGGGTTTGATCTAGCAAGCACATATCGGTACCGAAAGCAGTTAACTTAGTCTACATAATACTCCGTAATCATAGTATTTCTACTGCTTTTTTCGCAGTGTTGTGATGTTACCTATATAATTAAGAGAATTGAGTGGTGAGCAAAAACACGGCCTCAGGCGGAAATCGAACCCGCGCTTCATCCTAACCCGGGACGCGTGCTCTACCACTACACCACCGAGGCACATTTGCCTGACCACTTATTTTTCAACATCTCTATGTTAGCTATCAGCCACCAACCTTTACCACGTTTGGTCGGATATGCGATTTCGCTTTATAAATCCCGTTAAGCTGACAGCCACTAACTGACCACCAACTGCGTGACTAACCTGTTAAAGGTTGGTGGCTGATAGCAAACATAGAGATGATGAAGAATGATTGGTCGGGCAAATGTGACTCGATGGTGTAATGGTATAGCACGCATCCCCGGATAGGATGACGCGGGTTCGCTTCCCGCCTGAGGCCGTGTTTTTGCTCACCACTCAATTCTCTTAGTAATATTAGTCTACACAGTTTATATCGAAGAAAGAGTGATAGTAGAGCGTTTGCATCGGTGATTTAGTGGCAGCACGCGCCCAAGGTGTACGTGAAACACTGGTTCAACTCTTGCCTGATGTCAAATGTTTTGCATACCATCCTACATTCTTAAAATGTTGTTATGATAGAAGTTGGTTGGCCTCCATTTAGAGAACTCAAGGGACGACTTTCAGAAAGTTCACAGTGTGTGAGAGAAGTTGTTTCATCCTTAACGTGACCAAAAAGTCAGGTCTGATTACCTTTTTCCCGGCATAATAAAGGTGTTTGGCCGATTAGGGGTTATAGATAACACCTCATCTTGCCAATAGGCTCTGATAAATGCTAAATCTGGCGATAGACCAATCGCTCAAGCAAATTCCATTCAAAAAAAAATCTCAGGTTCTGGTAAAGAAAGAAAGACTGTAAACTGAAGCCTTTCTAGTGAGAAATGGATTTGAGACGCATTGGTCTCACGGAAATCATACAAAAGGAGCCAAATGAAGACCACATACCTTCTCGAGATCGATCTTGTCGAGGCTCTTTTCAATGTTATCGACAATCTCGACTCCATTTTCAGTGAAGAAAGAGATCGGCACTGGATCGTCACTACAATAAACAACATTTTTTAATTTATAAGCTAAATGAAGGATCAAAGAAGAAAGCTCTCCGTAACCATCAATCTTTAAGAGAAGCGCCATGCATTCGACTCCATTCGTAGCATCGTCTGAGATGATTGAATGCATATCTGGCTTTCACAATGACTCTCAGTGGCCTACCAATGTATTAAACCAGGCTGCTATTCCTCCACACAAGTTTGGCGCTAATTCACTGACCCCGCAGGGATGGAAGGCTCTGTGAGCCTTCACCATGGGGTCGAACTATCGGCCACCAATTGACTGATTAGGTGCACTGCAGGGCACCCCTAACCACTGCGCCACATGCGCCTATAAGCTAAATAAACCAAGAAGATCATAGCGATAAAATCGATAGTTCAGTTCTATACCTGCTTCCAAGCAACTGATTACACAGGATTTGCAACTGATTACATGTGACGGATGTTGGCAAGACGATTCCAGCTCCACCGAGTTCGTCTCCATTCTCACTTAGGAATCGGACAGAAATCTGTTCCCCAACAGCCACCTCATTCATCTGAAACATACGCATAAGGTAGGAAAAAAAAGATAATTATGACAAGAAAACAGTATCACAGACCCAGTTCAATAGAAAAATCGTCAACAGAGATCTCAGTAAATCCTTTCATTACTATTTGAGCCAACTTGTCATGTGGTCTGGTAAGGGCTCTTGTACAGCCGGATACATGTGCTTCGTCCTTACACACTCGTCAGTCGGGCAGAACCCGTCGTCTTTCGATATTTATTTTCGATGTTAATATGATAGAAATACCAGCCAGCGAGCAATCGAGCACGAAAACACTCTGTGTTAGGTGAAAATTTCGCTTGACATAGAGTGTAAAATGTTCGTCTTCGATAACTCTGTGTAAGGGAGCAGAGCTCCTGAGAGAATTGACTATAAAAAAGATCGAAAGACGACGGGTTCTGCCGGCTGACGAGTCTGTAAGGACGAAACACGTGTATCGGGCTGTACAAGAGCCCTTACCAGACCACATGACAAGTTGGCTCAAATAATAATGAAAGGATTTATTGAAATTTGAGCGTGGTCTTAATAAAGCACTCGAAAGGAGAGTATAAGAGATCTAAGCCTCAAAAAAGCTGCAGAGATCTAAGCCTCATAAACTGAAACAAAAGCCTCAGCCCGAAGAAAATCACTTTGAGATCTAAGCCTAAAATAACTTATAACAGAGATCTAATTCTTGGAAAAAAGCCGTGGTAACAACCTCAACTTCAAAAGATGAGCCACCCTAAGAACCTAAATCCCATCAAGGTTTGGTACTGAAGCAGTAAACATCGAATTTGATAACCCTTTATGGACGGTAACTGGTTCACGTGTTCTTCAGGGATTAATGGAGCCTGAAGCAATGACCCTGTTGCAGAAAGGACGACCACAAAGTGGTTAGCGAAGTTCAAAGCTGGAGAGAACAGTCTGGAGGACCAGCCGCGCTTGAGTCGTCCCCAGGAAACTCTACTAATCTTGCGCGCCGCTTCACTAGCTCCTTTTCCCTTACGCGTCATCCGTTCATGAGTAGCAATTGAATTTGTTTCTAGGACAGCTCAATTTTAAAGCAAATATAGGCAAGTTGTATACCAAATTATTTGCAAGAAAATGCACAATTGAAGGATACTAAAACCATGCAATTTCAATTAGTTCCTGTTAACAGTTTTGATGTTTATTGCTCCAAAGTAAAAACTTATGGAACGACTTAATAGTATGATTCTGACTCCAAAGGAAAAAAAAAACAATAAAAAATCTAACGTATTGAGAACCTGAGTATCAAAGAAGGAGCAGCGATAGAGACCTCAGTCTCAAAAAAGCTGTAGTAGTGACCTAAATCCCAAAGGAAATCCGTGGTAGGCACTTATATCTCATGGAAAAAACATTGATAGCGATCCAAGTCTTAGAAAATCCGTAACAGAGAGATCCCAAAAAAAGCTGAAGTAGGGTTCTAAGACTCAAAGTAAACCAACCAGTACTCTTAAGGAGTGGTAAGGAAAAATTCGACCTCAGGCGAGAGTTGAACCCGCGTTTCACCCTTACCAAAAGCGCGTGCTACCACTAAACCACCAAAGCCACCGCTATTCGACCACTCTTCCTACCACATTAACTATCGAAGCTGAAAGCAGTAGGATTGAAGACGTATAGGCTATAAAATCATTACTGTTTTCAGTGGAATCTAAGCTCAAAAAACGGGGTAGTAGGGACCCAAGTCTCAGAGACAAAACCCTGTTATCCCTTTCGCGACCGTGGACCCACTTCCTCTGCATCTCTAACCCCCAGTGTGGGAACCGAATGGATGGCTAAATTTGGATTATTTGTAGGGTTCGAAAATTGTTGGGTAGCACGAATCTTTAAGTCTTTCTTCTACACTCGACATGGAATTTTCATACAGAGTGCTAGTAATTATTCGAAATCTTAAATTTCAAACTATCCGTGTATGTGGGCGCTTTTCTAAAAAGAGCCTCCTATAACGTCGAAAAATTCAACCAAGATTATGTTTCACACGCGCATTCCTCGCCGGGCAGAGCTCTTTTTTCAGACAATTAGTTATCATTCGACAGCGTAAAACTTGCCGAATCCAACGCTATGCTTATCTTCTGAAAAGGCTCTTTCTCTGTGACGCAACAAGGAAAATAAGATTGATTCACATGCGCGAGCAAGCTGTTGGATGAGGCAGCAAGGTGAGCCGACGCGATTATCGATCGATTTTCGAGCATATCAACGTATAGAGAAAATCACCTAGTACCTGAATGTCTTCGAGTCACTGCTGGAAGCAATTAGGACGTTCTGGTCTCCTAAATTCCATCAAAGTGATAATAATGATGATTGTTAATCCATCTTCACGCAAAATAAAGCATTCAGAGCGTTCTTGTAGCAGAGTCATACGCTCTATCTGAAGTTTTTTTTTTTCCAAGCGGATAAACAATTCCTAACTGAATAACAAAGATTGCACTAACATAAGACGGGTCGAAAATGGATCGATAATCGCGCCACCCCCATTTCCGCCTCACTGAGCGGCCCGTGAATTCGCCAAAGACCTCTTGCTCGTGCATGCGCAGCATTCAAGCTTATCTCCTCTGTTGCACTGCAGAGCGACGGTCTTTTCAGAAAATAAGCACAGCGTTGGAATCACTGAAACTTACGCCATCGAACGATTACTAATAGTCTAAAAATAAAGCTTTGTCCGGCGAGAAAATGCGCATCTGAGACATAATTTGAATCTACATTTTACAGCGTAATAAGAAGGTTTTTTAGAAAAACGACCACGTACAGCTCTAGCTAGAGATTTAAGCTCTCAAATGATTACTAACACTCTTCATGGAATCTTCTTGTCGAGGGTGAAAGATAGGCTTGAAAATTTGGGCTACCAAACCGAAAAGAAAATTCTGAAGAGATCTTCCGTTAAGAGAAGTCTTTCGCTCCCAGACAATTGAAGACTGACGTCCTAAACGGTGGTTTGGATTGATTACTGTGTCAAACCCACGAAACAGAGTGGCTCTCCGCTTGCTAGAAGATATGCTATCCAGTGACTCCCAGAATATGGAGGTGTATTATGTATATTAACCTCTGTATTACTAATTCAGGCTAATGTAAAGCTTGAAGCCGTACTGCACTGAATTGTAAGGTTATTGTAAGATAAAGTTATTGTTATGAGCGCATGTGGCGCAGTGGTTAGAGGTGCTCTGCGTCGCAAACGAGGTCAATGGTTCGATCTCGCGCTCATGGCTCACCAAGCCTTCCATCACTCCGGGATCGGTAAACTGGTACCAAACAGGTCTCAGACTTGTCTAGGAAGATAAGCAGCACTGATTCGGTTCAGCGGGAGGCCACCGCGAGTCACTGTGACGGCCAGATATGCATTCAATCTCCTTAAACGAAGTTTGAAATTAAAGACGAATGCATGGAGCATTCCTCAGGGATTGATCAACGCCGAGAGCTTTTATCCTTTGAGGTTATTCTTATTGCATTGTAAGAAAATATATGTAAAATAAACATTTCGAGCAGAAGTTTTTCAACATCAGTAACTTTTGAAATTCTCTCACACCTTTCAACCGAAGAAGTTTTGTCAAGATTATAGCGAGTCCAGCGTTGCCACGCTGAGGGTTAGAGATGCAGAGGAGGTGAGTCCGCGGTTCCGAAAGTGTCAGACATCTAAGTCCCAGAAAAAAAACAGTGATAGACATCCAAGTCGTAAAAATCCTGTAGTACTAATCTGAGTGGCAAAGAGAAACTATTGGTGAAGGCCTAAGATCACAAAATAGCTGTACTGAAGGCCAGAGTCTGGAAAAGTCGTAAAAGATCAAAATCAAGGGAGAAACTGTAATAGAGCTCTAAACCTCAGAAAAACTGTAGTACAGACATTAGCGTCAAAAAAGCTGTAACAGGAACGTAACTCTAAAAATACGGTACTGCTAACCGAAAGTCCCAGAAACGATGCACTGATAGAGATCCAAGCCTCAAAAAAGGTGTAAGAGCTATGGTAGGCTGGAAAAGAGTTGTAGTAGGGACACGTATCCTAGAGAAAAACTGTGTTATTAGAGACATGAGTCTCACAAACAAATCAATGATGGAAATATAAGTTGTAACGTAGAAAGAGTGGAGTGCAAAACGAGCGTCGGTGGTGCAACCGGTTTTAGCACATGCTCCCGGAAAGAGAAAGATCTGAGTTCAAATCCCGGCTGACGCAAATGTTTTTGCACACAACTCTACATCATTGGGTTTATTTAAACACCATAACACCGCAATCGGCAGTCAAATAAAGATGATTTCCGATTGATTATTGGAGATATAAGTCCCAAAAAGGCTGTAGTACGAATCTAAAACCCTAAGATAGAACAACTGTAGAAGTCTGAGATCAAAAAGTAGTCGCACTAGAGGCCTAAGCCCGAAAAGAAGGCCGGATAAAGGCCCAAACTAAAGAAACAACAACCACAACAGAGCTCTAAGCCTTAGAAAATCTGCAAGAGAGACCTCAGTGACGAAAAGAGCTGCAGTAGGGACCGATATCTCAAAGAAAAAGACCGTGTCAGAGACCTAAGTCCCACACATGTAGCACTGATAGGGGTTTGGGTCCAAAGAAAAGCGGAGAGCGAATCCAAATCTCAAACATAAAACGATAATGAAAATCTCTAAGACTGAAAAATAGATGCATTAGAGGGCTAAGGCCGGCCGAAGGAAGCCGTGAGAGGCTACTGTACTGTAGGGCCTAAGCCCGAAAAAAGCCGCAAAGGGCACTTGTGTTGTAGGCCCAGGCCTAAAAGAGCCTTGAAAGGCTTATTTATAAGAGCCCTAGGAGGCTTAAGACGGTCGTAAAAGGCCTAAACCAAGGGCAAAAAACACTAATAGGGCTCTGAGGCTCAGAAAAGCTGTGAAAGAGGCCTTAGTCTAAAAAAAAGCTGTGATGCGGACCGATAGACCAAAGGAGAAAAGTAAGGATAGTAAGGAAAAAATGGGAAAAATAAGAGTGAGAAAAAGTTGTAACAGGGATCGAGTCTATTCCCCCACAAAATTCATCCAGATTGTACTCACTTACTTTAGGAACAGATAAGCATATGAAAGAACGGCTCAACGCTTATAATTAAATATAATTAATCAAATATATAATTAATTATATAATTAAATATAATATAAAATATATTCTAATGTAATTTAAAAGCGGATCAAAACAAACTTTAAAAAAAATCCCACCAACATTTAAAAGACCAGAATTTAAAGGACCAGTACAAAAAGTTGGACCAGTACAAAATGTTGGACGAACGTCAAAGCGCCGGCTGCTAGTTGATAGAACTTCTTGCTGTTCATCTATTATTTGTTTACTCGTTTGTTTATTGTTTGTTTTTTTGTTTGTTTACTTCATTGATTGATGGTCTTCTGTGTCGCCTGAGTAGATGGCAACACAGAGGAGTGCAGAGGTTGAACAGAGCGCGTTTTTCGTCGTAGGCGACTTGTTCGGCCCGCCGATGTTCTCCCCTCTGTATTCCCTAAAATCTAGCTGTTTGTTTGTCTATTTGTTTGTTTGTTTATCGTCTACATGGCTTGTCTCAATTTGTGAAGCGGATCCCAGCACTTGTAATCGATTCAGTTTCTCGCATTTCTCCTCCACAAAGTTCTCCAGACATTTAACGTGTAGCCTCGACTGCTGCTTGACAACTTCGTCTTCTTTCATGAATCACGTAGAATACTGGCCGAGCCGATTCTCTTTGAAATCCTGAGCTGGCTGAACTAAAGCGTTCCTCAAGGGCTCATGGATAGAATCGAACCAGTCTCTCTTGTTTTGTATAGACCGCATCACTAACCGCTGCACTATCCCGTTCTGAGCAGGTTACTATACCATGAGACAGTGTGATAGGTTACTATACCATGAGACAGGATGCAGGTAGCCGACCAAAGGCTCCTTGAGGCATTCGTTGATTGCTCGCTAGAGAATAAAATATAAATGAAAGTGTATCGTGCTCTATAAGTCAGCCCTCTTTGATAGACCACTGACATGCGTGGCTCAATTAATGATTATCAGGCATATTGAAATTTCAGGCATCTCTTTTCTGTCTTTTCCCTCTTCTTCTGTCGAACTCAGTTTTGGAATTTCCACTCTGTTGAGGCTGAACTTCAGCTCTTTCGACTTATTCCACGATTGTAAATGATTTTCCTCTGGTTGTTAAGACGTGGTTATTTTGATTATTTTGTAATTTCATGCCTATTTGTAATTCTATTTGATCACTAATAGTCGTTTTCAGTGATTATTTAGACATATCTATGGTTACTTTTGAGAGCTGACTTGACTACTGAGTCACGCCAATTCATAACTCATTTACTGTTGATCGTATCGACATTATCGATTTTTCTGGATGTTTTCCCGGATCGATAGCGAATCGCTTGCGTTAATTGAAAGTGATTTTTTAGGCGGGAAAGATGGCCACTCATAAGATGAATATGTTTGAGAAGATCGCCAACATGCTGGGCTGTTTGTATCGCCACCAGGCGGCACAGTTTCCACGCCGTTGGGAAATTCTTAAGGTAGTTTCCTTATGCAATATCTCAGAGGCTTTTTACTAAATTTTTTATGTTTTAAGGCTGTTGGGAAGCACGAACTCGCTCCTCCCAAGACCACTGATTGGCCAGCTATCAAAGCTGACTGGAAGAAAGTGTCGGATTTCATTCTAACAAGAAAGTACAAGGAGCTCACCGTCAGGGTAAGGCGTCTAATGTGTTATTTTTTTTCATTATTTCTAGGTTTTATCTCGATTTTAGTTCTTTTTGATGAAGAAGTAACGAGAGAATTCTACGTGGTTTTCTTCTAAGAGCGACATTTTTGAGTCTTCACCTAGTTATCTCTAAATACGCAGCATTATCTGACTGTACGACTACACTTTTCATCTAGGAATTCCTCGTCTATACAGCGGTTTCGATGGAAATAGTGTTTTGGTTTTTCATCGGAGAAATGATAGGTCGTCGACACATCGCGGGTTACTTGGTCGGTTTGTCGTACTTCAGAAGGAAAGCGCTGTTTTCTTCTCAGATTCTAGTCAATTACCTCTCTTGTGATTTCAGGTACCGGCAAATTATGTGTCGAAGGAAACACGTAAAAAGTCAAAGCTCTCAAAGCCCAAGAAGCCGAGGAAAGCCTCCATTGATTTATGATCTAGAAGAGTAATTGACATTTACATAGGTGCCCTCAGATTTAATAGAAATTGTTCGAACGTTTTCGATAAGAAAGCTTTTCCTTGGAGTGGTATTTCTTTACACATTTCAAGGAACCAATCTGAATGTCGTAAGTGGTACGCAAATTATTCGACCCCAGGCTGAAGTTGAACCCGCGTTTCACTCACACCGTGGGCTTGTGCTACCTCGACGTCACCCGTGGGCTCCGCTGTTTCTGCTCTTAATATAACTGTGCTCATTGCCGATATGAGCTTACCGGACCAAACTCGTCAAAGGTTTGTTGCTGGCAGCTACGATAGGTTATATCAAAGGAAGAGTGGTAGGGAAGCGTTGGCTTCAGTGATGTGGAGGTAACACGGACTCCCCATTTACCGCTAAACGAATAGTCAAAGCAACAGGACGATCCAAAAACCGCCCTCAGCCTTGAAACATAATGAAAATATTGTCACGGAAATTATGATAAAGTTAGTTTTGGTAAGAGTAAAATGTTGATCACCGCAGATTAGCAGTTTGTTCAGGCCAAATATTATCAATTCATTGTCCACATATTTATAATTTTTACCAAATTTTAGAAGCCTTATTGAAATTGATTGTTAAAGAGTTGATTTTAAACAACCTCTTCAAGAAAAAACTATTAATAATTAATCTCTTCCCTTAGTAATAAAAAAAACAAAAACAGTTTTAGGAATTATCCGAGAAAAAATACAACTCATTATAAAAATAAAAAAGTCAACAATTGACCTCATAAAATATTGAGAGCCGGTATGTGTAAAACGCGGGTTTAACTCCCGCGCTGGGTTGAGTGTTTTGCACGCCATTTAGTACTCTTAGATCTATGTTCATAACAACATAGCACTGGTAAGAGGCAGTGGAAGTAAAGAGTTCATGTAAATTATACGTATCAAAGTACACATTCTAAATGAGAAAATCAGTCGGTTGTTGCGTGAACAAAGTATTAGCACTCTGAGGACCAAATGGTGAGTTTTGTGCCAACTTATGCGACCCCAAATCTCACAGCTACAGCAATGGCGGCGCCGCGTCTCGTGGGAAATCAGGCGTAGGCAGTCACACATGCGTGCGCTTGCATGCAGATACCGCCTGCCTATGACTGCCGCACAAGCGACACGGCAAACGCCGCCTGCCTATCAACCGTGATCTTCAAAAAGTTAAGGGGTGAGATGCAGGTTCAATTCCCACGTGAGGTTGAAGATTTGCATATTACTCAATATTCTTAGATTTAAGGTATTTGAGTTTTCAGCTAAATTGCTTGTTCTATGAACTCACTATATTCGTCTAGAGTGCTTCCGTTGTGATAATTCCACCATCATCACGGTCGGCTGGACGTAATGCTTAGTCTTGTAGTTCATCCAATTTACTTGGATTTTCTCTACGATAGCTTTCTTTGTATGATCCGCCTTCACATGTACTATGCGGATCCTAACGCTTCTTGAAATCGATTCGTTTCTTCGCTGGGTGATCCTCCGCAAAGATCTTCGAACATTTCGCATGTTGTCTTGGCTGCTGCCTGAGCATGTCGTTTCCGTTATGAACATCTTATAATCCTGGTAGAGGCGACTCGAATGTGTGATTTTGGGAATAGCCGAGCTGAAAGTGTCCCTACGTATATTTACGGGAGAGCTTCCGGAAAGGGGGTGGGGCTTTGCTTTCTGGTATCGTGCAGCACTATTCGTCTGCCTGAGCTCAGATGGATTTAGGGGATGGAGATGAGGTTGCCTTTCTTTCTGGTACCATGCTTCACTATCCACTGCGCTAACTCCACTCTTTATGACAAGTGGGTCTTATATAACTCATCTATCTCAATATTCCTACCTAAATACGGGCTCTTAATTGTACTCGTCTAATATTTTGATGCATACATTTCTGGATCTCCGTCATTCGGCGATTTCTGCGCGATTAGTTGCGAGGGCACGTGGTGTGTCCCTCCATGTGGTAGGTGGGTAAAGTAAACGCGATTTAAAAGCGGTCATAAGCTTCTGTGAAGGACTGATGGTTCCAGCTGATGGAGATTTCGTAAAGGTACAAGAGAGCATCTTGTTCCACCTCTTTCGAAGTGAAAATAAGTCTTTGGTTAAGCTAAAACAAGAGCAATCATGGAAGCTCTGGACAGCAGGGCATTCCTACTCAGTACAAAACGATTCATTGTGAGCTACATAGAGATTTCACAGTCAAAACATCACCATTCTACAATAATATTACAATCAACGTAAGGAGAGGAGTTCCACCAAACGAAACTATTTGGTCACATTCTAAACGCAACCCTTCAAAACATATGAAATAGAATTCCTCATTAAGGTCAAATGGAATACTTTTTATTTGACCGCTTCTAGCCGTGATATGTTGTTTCAAATATACCCACTGATGTAGAGTGATGTGCAAAACTTTCGCGTCAGCCGGGACTAGTACCCGCACCTCACTCTATCCGGGCGCGCGTGCACTATCTGTCACATTAGTGACGCCCATCTTGCACCACTCTTGAACCCAGTAACGCTGATTAGTATTGGGTATTGAAGATCAAGTGAGATTCTTTTTATTCGACTGCTTCGAGCGTTGGAATGATGTTTCAAATTAATGTGGTGAACAAATTGGCGTCAGTAGTGTAGCGGGTAGAGCACGCGCTCCCGCATAGAGTGACGTGCGGGTTTCAGTCCCGCCTGACGCGGAAGTTTTGCACATTGCTCTACATCAATGGGTATATGAAAATGGAAAAAAAAAACTTATCTTGATTAGCTGACGCGAGGTTGATAAAACAGTTGTAGAAATTCGGCTGACGTTTCGGCGACCCGCCTTCTTCAGAGCCTGGACGTATATAGTATTAGTCTCTAATACTAATACTATATAATACTATATACGTCCAGGCTCTGAAGAAGGCGGGTCGCCGAAACGTCAGCCGAATTTCTACAACTGTTTTATCAACCTCGCGTCAGCTAATCAAGATAAGTTTTTTTTTTCCATTTTCATATATCAATTGATTATGCCGAGGTTTATAGAAAGTCGAACTTTGATTGTTATGGTATTC
>JAHQIW010003560.1:0-14380 GCA_019055375.1 Parelaphostrongylus tenuis
ATCTAAAAATGGATCCTAGGGAGGGCCTCGTAATCACACGTGAAGGACATTGAATATCGCACTCTTATTTTGATGTGAGAGGTGCATTCGCAATATATGCGTTATGTCTACACAGTAGATTGCTTGAACAGCTCAGCAGAGGACTCATAAATAGCGGTATCCTGAGGCTGTTCTATGCCAGGTGCAACTGAGATCTAGATCTGGTTGATTTACCCGTTTGATGCGGCTGACTGAATTGTAAGCGACCTAGTCTTTCTAGGCTCTAAGAAGGCGAAACTGCCGAAATGTCAGTTGATCAAATAATTCGTATAAAACAATCTCGTATTTGGCTTTGTGAAGAACAATTTGTGAACCAATGGTGAATGCCGAGGCTAATAGAGAATCGGTATTGGGATTTAACAGAAAGAATAACACTCAAAAAAGCAGCTCCTTGGCTAGTAAGAAGAATAATGAAGACATAAGTAGACGACAAACCGTTCAGTGACCGAACTACTAGTCCTTGGATAGTGTCCCAAATATGAATGCTACCATCCTTACCAGCACTGGCAAGATATCTGAAAGGAAAAACAAGGCGAAAAAAATTATAGCCTTATTGAAACAATTCCTACTTCATAGCAACACAGAGGAACTCCTACCTGCTACTTGGGTCCTTGTGCATTGGTTCCCATGCTAAGTGTGTGATCCACTGCTTATGCTTCGATAAAGTTTTAACCGATTTTCGAGCCGGTAGCAGCGTCCCAAATCATAATCTAAGCAATATTCATGACGTGCAATGCGTAAAAAAAACACTAATTTTCGAAATTTTCTACCAGATAACACCATAACTAACAATATGAAGATCTAGCTGATCGTTGCTACGGTGGGTACCGAAAACGATACATGTGTGTGCTCACCGTTCAGATGTCTTACAAAGATTGGTCCAACCTTCAATGAGGGCTTACTAACAACTCGATATAGTAAATTACGTTCCCAGTAGAAAATAAGCGGACCGTTCTTCGTGACCGTCCAAGCCGTCCCCAGTTGGAAATGGCCGCCGTAGCAAAAGGGTTGATCCTTTGCGGACGGCCAGGGTCGTTTTCGACCCTAGACTTTCCAGAAGTCTTTATCGCTTGACAGAGGCTTTCTACTAGAATTCTGATGATTATTCAAAAGCTTAAATCCTGAGAAATTCAACAGTGTGACTGGTTTCCGAAATCGTCTTCTTAGTACGTTGTAGCAACGGAATAAAGTTTATGTTTGATACTCGCAGTGCCTTGCTTGCCCGGCTAGGGTCTCTAGACAGCTTTTCATTAGACTTGACTAATACCAACTCAAAACTACAATTACTCGGCGATTCCGTAACTAAACTTGGTTTCTCAAAAAATATAGTAGAGTACAGGAGTCAAAAAAGATTACATTCACACCCGAAGTTTTCTTAGCAAAGAAGAGTTACGCATGCACAAAAAGTATATAACCTCATAGAAGAAATCATGCAGTATCAGAATAATACAAAAAACCTCAAAGTTTTTTCGAAACAAAGAAAAAAACCTTATTGGAAGAGGAAAATTGCGCACTGCGGGTGATAATAGATCAGGTGGCGCCGGCGAAGAGTTAAAGATAGAAAGCATACATACCTGGCCATTTTTACAAGAAGAAGCAATTTTTCTCGCATCAGGAGACCAAGCAATACACAAAACCCAATTCTTGTGACCTTCACAAGTATGAAGAGGCAGCTCGGTATCGATATCCCATATTCGTACAGTCGTATCGCCAGAGCCACTAGCAAGACCTCTGCAATCGCAGTCATTTTCGTTCTGAGTTCGAAGATGGGCAAACTACAGAAACCAAAGAGGAATCCGAAAAGGTCTTCCTGCCATTTTAAATCGCAGTGCCTTGGATTTGAATGCTATTCAGGGAATAAGAAAGGAGTTCTACAAGACCCTCACTTCCCATCTGGGCTAAATTGTGCTGAAATCACAGGTTCGCCATGACCCGGCATACTCGACGAACATCTTGTCACTGGTTGAACTCGAAATACGGCTTGAGGTTGATAGATGAGACACAACGTCTGAAAAAGCGAGGAATCCAAAGGAAATCAAAATTGGACAACAGCACCGACTCTATCTATTAGCCTCGCTATTGCTTTACAGTTCACAGTATTTTCGTGAGCCAAAACGCGAAGTCGTTATAATCAATATAAATTCTTTATACCTAAGAGAACTTAGTGATAAGCAAAAATTCGACCTCAGACGGGAGTTAAACCCGCGTTTCATCCATAGGGAGATATTGGAAAAACATTCACAGAGTTGCATAGAGAGATAATGAAAAATGAGTGATGAGTAAGCTGTGGCCTCAGTGGACTAAAGATTACCACTTAATTCTCTTGGTGTAATTGAAACATCATGGCACTAAGCAAAGCAATAAAAACATAAGAAATCTTGGAACTGTTAAAACTTGTTTTACTGCCTTTCAGCAGGATATGACGCTATAAACTATACATCTAGAACGGTGAGTGAGTGGTATGTAAGACGCTCGACATTAGACGGCAGTTGAACCCGCGTTCCATCCATACCGCAGACGTTGTTACCACTACACCAGTGAAGCCACTGCTTTGCTACCACTCTATCTTCGATAAAACTAGCATACAGCAACCAGCCTTTAACGGGCTTGATCTGGCAAGCACATATCGGTACCAAACCCAGTTAGCTTAGTCTACATAGTTTATATCGAAGAAAGAGTGATGGCAGCGCGTTTGCATCAGTGATTTAGTGGCAGCACGCGCCCAAGGTATACGTGAAACACTGGTTCAACTCTCGCCTGATGTCAAATGTTTTGCATACCATCCTACATTCTAAAATGTTGTCATGAGAAGTTGGTTGGCCTCCATTTAGAGAACTCCAAGGAAGACTTTTAGAAAATTCATAATTGTGCGAGAAGTTGTTTCATTCTTGACCTGACCAAAAAATCAGATCTGATGACCTTTTTCCTTGCAGAATGAAGGTGCTCAGCCGACTACGGGTTGTAGATATCACCTAATCTTGCCAACAGGCTCTAATAAAGGCGAAATCGGTGGACAGACCAATCGTTCAAACGAATTCTATTTGAATAGAAAATTCAGGTTTTGGCAGAGAAAGAAAAACTGTAATTCAAACTGAAGCCTTTGTAGTGAAAAAAGGATATGAGACGCATTGGTCTCACACGGAAATTCAACAAAAGGAGCCAAATGAAGACCACATACCTTCTCGAGATCGATCTTGTCGAGGCTCTTTTCAATGTTATCGACAATCTCAACTCCATTTTCAGTGAAGAAAGAGATCGGCACCGGATCGTCACTACAATGAACAACATTTTTACTTTATAAGCTGAATAAAAGATAAAAGAAAAAGCTCTCTCGGTGACCATCAATCTTTAAGGGAAGCGCCATACATTCGACTCCATTCATAGCATCGTCTGAGATGACTGAATGTATATCTGGCTTTCACAATGACTCTCAGTGGCCTATCCAATGTATTAAACCAGTGCTGCTATTCCTCCAGACAAGTTTGCGCTAATTCACTAACCCCGCAGGGATGGAAGGCTTGTGACGCCTTCAGCCATGGGGTCGAACTATCGACCACCAACTGACTGATTAGGTGCCCTGCAGGGCACTCTTAACCACTGCGCCACATGCGCTTATAAGCTAAATAAACCAAGAAGATCATAGCGATACAATCGATGGTCCAGTTCTATACCTGCTTCCAAGCAACTGATTACACAGGATTTGCAACTGATTACACGTGACGGATGTTGGCAAGACGATTCCAGCTCCACCGAGTTCGTCTCCATTCTCACTTAGGAATCGGACAGAAATCTGCTCCCCAACAGCCACCTCATTCATCTGAAACATACGCATAAAGTAGGAAGGAAAATGAAAAGAAAACAGAATCATAGACCCAGTTCAATAGAAAAATCGTCAACAGAAATCTCAGTAAATTCTTTCATTATTACTCGAGCCAACTTTGTAAGGGCTCTTGTGCAGCCCATACACGTGTTTCGTCCTTACACACTCGTCAGTCGGGCAGAACCCGTCGTCTTTCGATATTTATTTTCGATGTTAATATGATAGAAATACCAGCCAGCGAGCAATCGAGTGCGAAAACACTCTGTGTTAGGTGAAAATTTCGCTTGACATAGAGTGGTAAAACGTTCGTTCTTCGATAACTCTGTGTAAGGGAGCAGAGCTCCTGAGAGAACTGACTATAAAAAGATCGAAAAGACGACGGGTTCTGCCCGGCTGATGAGTCTGTAGAACGGCGTCTCTGATTTTCGACTCGACAATTATCCCTGCCCTAATGTATGCAGCAGAAACCTGGTCGCTACGTAAGCAGGATGAAAGATCACTTGCCGTTATCGAACGCGCAGTCGAAAGGTCGATGCTAGGAGTATCTCGTATTTCGCAAATGAGACAAAGGATCCGAACTTCCGACCTACGTCAACCATCGAAAATCAGAGACGCCGTTCTACACGCCAGGATATCGAAAATAAGGTGGGCCGGACACGTGATGCGCCTCAACGACAACCGATGGACGAGAGCCGTTACCGACTGGATTCCTCGGGACGTCAAGCGCTCTAAAGGAAGACTACTGACACCGCTGGTCCGATTTCTTCACGAAAGCGATGGAAGAAAGATATGATGCTCAGCGAATTCCTAGAGCAAGGAGGGACCCACTGGGCTACTCTTGCACGCGATAGGGAAAAATGGAAGAGTTGCTGGTACCCGCTCGAGTCACTCGACGATCAACGGGACGACAGGTGATACAGGTGAGCCGTGGTCTTAATAAAGCACTCGAAAGGAGAGTATAAGAGATCTCAGCCTCAAAAAAGCTGTAGAGATCTAAGCCTCATAAACTGAAACAAAGGCCTCAGCCAAAAAAAGATGACTTTGAGATCTAAGCCTAAGCTACAACAGAGATCTAAACCGAAACTGTAAAAGATACCTAAGCTTCAATGAGAAAAAAAAAACAGTATTAGAGATCTAATTCTTGAAAAAAACCGTAGTAACAACCTCAACGTCAAAAGGAGAGCCGCGCTAAGAATCTAAATCCCAACAAAGTTTTGGTACTAAAGCAGTAAACATCAAATTTGTTAACCCTTTATGGCCGGTAACTGGTACACGTCATCCTTCAGGATTAATGGAGCCTGAAGCAATGATACGGTTGCAGAAAGGACGACTACAAAGTGGTTAGCGAAGTTCAAAGCCGGAGAGAACTGTCTGGAGGACCAGCCGCGCTCGGGTCGTCCACAGGAAACTCTATTAATCTTGCGCGCCGCTTCACTAGCTCCTTTTCCCCTACGAGCCATCCGTGCGTGAGTAGCAAATGAATTTGTCCCCAGGACAGCTCCATCTTGGAGCAAATATAAGCAAGTTGTATACCAAAATATTCGCAAGAAAAAGCGAAATTGAAGGATACCAAATTCATGCAGTTTTAATTACTTCTCGTTAAAAGATTTGGTGTGTATTGCTCTGGTGCCAAAACTTATGGAGCGACCTAATAGTATGACTCTGACTCCAAAGGGAAAAAAAAAAACAAAAATCTAAACCGTATTGAGAATCTGAGTATCAAAGAAGGAGGCAGAAATAAAGACTTCAGTCTCAAAAAAGCTATAGTAGTGACCTAAATCCCCAAGGAAAACCCGTAGTAGGCACTTAAATCCCAAGGAAAAAAACATTGATAGCGATCCAATTTCAGAAAATCCGTGATAGAGACCTAAATCTCAAAGAGAACGCTGAAGTAGGGTCCTAAGACTCAAGGAAAAAATAATAAGTACTTTTGAGAAGTTGAGTGGCACGGAAAAATTCGACCTCAGGCGAGAGTTGAACCCACGTTTCACCCTTACCAAAAGCGCGTGCTACCACTAAACCACCAAAGCCACCGCTATTCGACCACTCTTCCTACCACATTAACTATCGAAGCTGAAAGCAGTAGGATTGAAGACGTATAGGCTATAGAATCATTACTGTTTTCAGTGGAATCTAAGCTCAAAAAATGGGGTAGCAGGGACCCAAGTCTCAGAGACAAAACACCTGTTATCCCTTTCGTGACCGTGGATCCACTTCCTCTGCATCTCTAACCCCAGTGTGGGGAACCGAATGGATGGCTCGATTTGGATTATTTGTAGGGTTTATTTCTATTGGGTAGCACAAATCTTCAAGTCTTTCTTCTACACTCGACACGGAATTTCCATGGAGAACGCTAGCAACTATTCGAAATCTCAAATTTCGAACTATCCGTGTATGTGACCGCTTTTCTAATAAGACCCTCTCATAACGTTAGAAAAATTCAACAAAGATTACGCTTCACACCGGGCATTTCTCGCCGGGCAGAGCTCTTTCTTCAGACTATTAGTGATCTTTGACAGCGTAAAACTTGCCGAATCCAACGCTATGCTCATCTTCTGAAAAGGCTCTTTCTCTGTGACGCAACAAGGAAAATAAGATTGATTCACATGCGCGAGCAAGCTGTTGGATGAGGCAGCAAGGTGAGCTGGCGCGATGAGATGATCGATCGATTTTCGAGCATATCAACGTATAGAGAAAATCGCCTAGTACCTGAATGTCTTCGAGTCACTGTTGGAAGCAATTAGGACGTTCTGGTCTCCTAAATTCCATCAAAGTGATAACAATGATGATTGTTAATCCATCTTCACGCAAATAAAGCATTCAGAGCGTTCTTGTAGCAGAGTCATACGCTCTATCTGAAGTTTTTTTTTCCAAGCGGATAAACAATTCCTAACTGAATAACAAAGACCGCACTAACATAAGCCGGGTGGGAAATGGATCGATAATCGCGCAACCCCATTGTCGCCTCACTGAGCGGCCCGTGAATTGGCCAAAGACCTCTTGCCCGTGCATGCGCGTTCAAGCTTATCTCCTCTGTTGCACTGCAGAGAAACGGTCTTGACAGGAAATAAGCACAGCGTTGGAATCACTGAAACTTACGTCATCGAACGACTACCAGTAATCTAAAAATAGAGCTTTGTCCGGCGAGAAAAATGCGCATCTGAGACATAATTTGAATTCTACATTTTACAGCGTAATAAGAAGGTTTTTTAGAAAAACGACCACGTACAGCTCTAGCTAGAGATTTAAGCTCTTAAATGATTACTGACACTCTTCATGGAATCTTCTTGTCGAGGGTGAAAGATAGGCTTGAAAATTTGGGCTACCAAACCGAAAAGAAAATTCTGAAGAAAATTTCCGTGAAGAGAAGTGTATCGATCCCAGGCAATCGAAGACCGACGTCCTAAACAGTGCTTTGGATTGATGTTGGGTCAAGCCCACGAAACAGAGTGTTTCTTCACTTGCTAGAAGATATGCCATCCAGAGATTTCCAGAATATAGAGATGTATTGTGTACATTAACCTCCGTATAACTAATGCAGGCTATTGTAAAGCTTGAAGCAGTACTGCATTGAACTGTAAGGTTATTGTAAAATAAGGTTATTGTTATGAGCGCATGTGGCGCAGTGGTTAGAGGTGCTCTGCGTCGCAAACGAGGTCAATGGTTCGATCTCGCGCTCATGGCTCACCAAGCCTTCCATCACTCCGGGATCGGTAAACTGGTACCAAACAGGTCTCAGACTTGTCTAGGAAGATAAGCAGCACTGATTCGGTTCAGCGGGAGGCCACCGCGAGTCACTGTGACGGCCAGATATGCATTCAATCTCCTCAAACGAAGTTAAAATTGAAGTCGAATGCATGGCGCATCCCTCAGGGATTGATCAAACGCCGAGAGCTCTTATTTTTTGAGGTTATTGTTATTGCATTGTAAGAAAATATATGTAAAATAAACATTTCGAGCAGAAGTTTTTCAACATCAGTAACCTTTGAAAATCTCTCACACCTTTCAACCGAAGAAGTTTTGTCAAGATTATAACGAGTCCAGCGTTGCCACGCTGAGGGCTAGAGACGCAGAGGAGGTCACTCCGCGGTTCCGAAAGTGTCAGACATCTGAGTCCCAGAAAAAAAGCCGTGATAGACATCTAAGTCGTAAAAATCCTGTAGTACTAATCTGAGTGGCAAAGAGAAACATATTAGTGAAGGCCTAAGATCACAAAATAGCTGTACTGAAGGCCAGAGTCTGGAAAAGTCGTAAAAGATCAAAATCAAGGGAAAAACTATAACAGAGCCTAAACCTCAGAAGAACTGTAGTACACACCTTAGTAGCGAAAAAAGCTGTAATAGGGACGTAACTCTCAAAATAACCCGCGCTACTGACCGAAGTCCCAGAGATAATGCACTGATAGAGATCTAAGGTTCAAAAAAGGTGTAAGAGCTACCGTAGGCTGGAAAAGAGCTGTAGTAGAGACACGTTGTCCCAGAGAAAAAACTGTCGTATTAGAGACCTGATTCTCGCAAATAATGCAATGATGGAAATATAAGTTGAAACGTAGAAAGAGTGGAGTGCAAAACGAGCGTCGGTGGTGCAACGGTTTAGCACATGGTCCCGGAAGAGTAAGATCTGAGTTCAAATCCCGGCTGACGCAAATGTTTTTGCACACCACTCTACATCATTGAGTTTATTTGAACACCATAACACCGCAATCGGCAGTCAAATAAAGATGATTTCCGATTGATTATTGGAGATATAAGTCACAAAAAGGCTGTAGTACGAATCTAAGACCCTAAGATAGAACAACTGTAGAAGTCTGAGATCAAAAAGTAGTCGCACTAGAGGCCTAAGCCCAAAAAGAAGGCCGGATAAAGGCCCAAACTAAAGAAACAACAACAACAATAGAGCTCTAGGCCTTAGAAAATCTGCAAGAGAGACCTCAATCTCGAAAAGAGCTGCAGTAGGGACCGATATCTCAAAGAAAAAGACCGTGTCAGAGACCTAAATCCCACACAAGCAGCATTGATAGGGATTTCAATCCCAAGAAGAAATCGGAGAACGAACCCAAATCTCAAGAATGAAACAATAATAAATCTCTAAGACTAAAAAATTGCTGTATTAGAGGGCTAAGGCCCGCCGAAGGAAGCCGTGAGAGGCACCTGTACTGTAAGGCCTAAGCCCGAAAAAAGCCGCAAAGGGCACTTGTGTTGTAGGCCCAGGCCTAAAAGAGCCTTGAAAGGCTTATTTATAAGAGCCCTAGGAGGCTTAAGACGTCGTAAAAGCCTAAACCAAGGGCAAAAAACACTAATAGGGCTCTGAGCTTCAGAAAAGCTGTGAAAGAGGCCTTAGTCTCAAAAAAAGCTGTGATGGGGACCGACAGCCCAAAGAAGAAAAATAAGGATAGTAAGAAAAAAATGGAAAAAAAGTTTGAGAAAAAAACTGTAACAGGGATCTAGTCTATTCCCCTACAAAAGTCCTCATAGATTGTACTCGCTTACTTTCAGACAAATAAGCATATGAAAGAACGGCTCAACGCTTATAATTAAGTACAATTAATTATATACATATATACTTATATAATTAAATACAATGTAAATATATTACAATTGAAAATCGGATCAAAACAAAATACAAAAAAATCCCACCGACATTTAAAAGCGGCAGAAATTGAAGGACGCGTTGGACCAGTACAAAAAGTTGGACGAACGTCAAAGCGCAGGCTGCTAGTTGATAGAACTTCTTGCTGTTTATCGACTATTTGTTTACTCGTTTGTTTATTGTTTGTTTATTTGTTTGTTTGTTTACTTTAGCGAGTGATAGTCTTCAAGTTGCCTGATTGGTCGGCGCTACAGAGGAGCGCAGAGGTTGAACAGAGCGCGTGTTTCGTAGTGCGACTTGTTCGGTCCGCCGATGTTCTCCCCTTTGTATTCCCTGAAATCTGGCTGTTTACTTGTTTATTTGTTTGTTTGTTTGTTTACTTCAGTAAGTGACAGTCTTCTGTGTTGCCTGAGTATTTGGCATCAAAAAGGAGCGCAGAGGTTGGACAGAGCGCGTTTTTCGTTGTGCGACTCGTTCGATCCGCCTATGTCCTCCCCTTTGTATTCCCTAAAATCGAGCTGTTTATTGTTTGTTTGTTTGTCGTTTACGTGGCTTCTCTCAGTTTGTGAAGCGGATCCGAGCACTTGTAATCGATTCAGTTTCTCGCATTTCTCCTCCACAAGTTCTCCACACATTTCACGTGTATCCTCGACTGCTGCTTAACAGCTTCGTCGTCTTTCATGAATCATGCAGAATACTGGCCGAGGCAATTCTCTTGAAATCCTGGACTGGCTGAACTGAAGCGTTCCCTGAGGGCTCATGGAGAGGATCGAACCAGCGTCTTTTTCGTCTTGCTTCATACAGGCCGCATCACTAACCGCTGCACTATCGAGCTCTCAACAGGTTACCATACCATGAGATATGTGTCAACGGATCCAAGTAGCCGGCCAAAGGCTATCCTTGAGGCACTCGTTGACTGGTCGCTAGAGGATATTGTGGTTGGGGATCGAACCAGCGCATCTCTTATCGCTTTCCTGACGCATCGCATCACTAACCACCGCGCTATCCTACCACCCCTCGTAGGGTACTGTAAGATAAGGTAGTGCATAGATCGAGACGTGGGAACCATTGCGCGGTAATTTTTCCAAGAGAAATTGAGTTTGAAGACAGTCTGATCCTCTCGTGTTTTCGCCTCGAGGAGAACCTCACCATTGGTTTTCCTGCTTCTTTTCCTTTTCTTTTTCCTTCATCTCTTTCTTTCTTCTCTTCTTCTTCGGTCGAACTCATGCAGTCTTGGAATCTTCACTCTATTGAGGCTGAACTTCAGCTCTTTCGACTTATTCCACAATTGGAAGTGATTTTCCTCTGGTTGTTGAGACGTGCTTATTTCGATTTTGTATTTTCATGCCTTCTTCTATTTGCATAACAGCGCATGTGGCGCATTGGTTAGAGGTGCACTGCGTCCCACACGAGGTCAATGGTTCGATCTCGCGCTCATGGCTCACCAAGCCATCCATCCCTCCGGGGTCGGTACAATGGTACCAGACTGGTCTGAGACTGTCTGGGAGGATAAGCAGCACTGACTCGGTTCAGCGGGAGGCCACCGCGAGTCATTGTAAAGGCCAGATATGCATTCAGTCACCTCAAACGAAGTTGAAATTGAAGACGAATTCATGGCGCATCCTTCAGGGATTGATCAATGCCAAGAGCTTTATCCTTTTTTTATCTATTTGTATTTTTCTATTTTGATCACTTGTAATCGTTTCCAGTGATTATTTAGACGTATTTATGGTTACTTTTGAGAGCTGACTTATATACTGAGTCATGCCAATTCATAACTCATTTGCTGTTGATCATATCGACATCATCGATTTTTCTGGATGTTTCCCCGATCGATAGCGAATCGTTTGCGTTAATGAAAGTCATTTTAGGCGGAAAGATGGCCACTCATAAGATGAATATGTTTGAGAAGATCGCCAACATGCTGGGCTGTTTGTATCGCCACCAGGCGGCACAGTTTCCGCGCCGTGGGAAATTCTTAAGGTAGTTTCCTTTGTGCAATGTCTCAAAGCTTTTTTGAAATTTTTTAGTTTTAAGGCTGTTGGAAAGCACGAACTTGCTCCTCCCAAGACCACTGATTGGCCAGCTATCAAAGCTGACTGGAAGAAAGTGTCGGATTTCATTCTAACAAAAAAGTACAAGGAACTCACCGTCAGGGTAACGCGTCTAATCTGTTATTTTTTTTCATTATTTCTAGGTTTTATCTCGATTTTAGTTCTTTTTGATGAAGAAGTAACGAGAGAATTTCTACGTGGTTTTCTTCTAAGAGCGACATTTTTGAGTCTTCACCTAGTTATCTCTAAATACGCAGCATTATCTGACTGTACGACTACACTTTTCATCTAGGAATTCCTCGTCTATACAGCGGTTTCGATGGAAATAGTGTTTTGGTTCTTCATCGGAGAATGACTGGTCGTCGACACATCGCGGGTTACTTGGTCGTTGTTGTCGTACTTCAGAAGGAAAGCGCTGTTTTCTTCTCAGATTCTAGTCAATTACCTCTCTTGTGATTTCAGGTACCGGCAAATTATGTGTCGAAGGAAACACGTAAAAAGTCAAAGCTCTCAAAGCCCAAGAAGCCGAGGAAAGCCTCCATTGATTTATGATCTAGAAGAGTAATTGACATTTACATAGGTGCCCTCAGATTTAATAGAAATTGTTCGAACGTTTTCGATAAGAAAGCTTTTCCTTGGAGTGGTATTTCTTTACACATTTCAAGGAACCAATCTGAATGTCGTAAGTGGTACGCAAATTATTCGACCCCAGGCTGAAGTTGAACCCGCGTTTCACTCACACCGTGGGCGTGTGCTACCTCGACGTCACCCGTGGGCTCCGCTGTTTCTGCTCTTAATATAACTGTGCTCATTGCCGATATGAGCTTACCGGACCAAACTCGTCAAAGGTTTGTTGCTGGCAGCTACGATAGGTTATATCAAAGGAAGAGTGGTAGGGAAGCGTTGGCTTCAGTGATGTGGAGGTAACACGCACTCCCGGTATGTGTTAAACGCGGGTTTAACTCCCGCGTTGGGTCGAGTGTTTTGCAGGCCATTCAGTACTCTTAGATCTATATTCAGAACAACATAGCACTGGTGAGAGGCAGTGAAAGTAAAGAGTTCATGTAAATTATACGTATCAAAGTACACATTCTAAATGGGAAAATCAGTCGGTTGTTGCGTGAACAAAGTATTAGCTTTCTAAGGACCAAATGGTGAGTTTTGTGCCAAGTCATGCGACTCCAAATCTTACAGCTACTGTAGTGGCGGCGCCGCGTCTCGTGGGAAAGCAGGCGCAGGTAGTCACACATGCGTGTGCTTGCATGCAGATACTGCCTGCCTATGACTGTCGCACATGCGACACGGCAACGCCGCCTGCCTATCAACCGTGATCTTCAAAAAGTTAAGGAGTGAGATGCAGGTTCAATTCCCACGTGAGGTTGAAGTTTTGCATATTACTCAATATTCTTAGATTTAAGGTAATTAAGTTTTCAGCTAAATTGCTTGTTCTATGAACTCACTATATTCGTCTAGAGTGCTTCCGTTGTGATAATTCCACCATCATCACGGTCGGCTGGACGTAATGCTTAGTCTTGTAGTTCATCCAATTTACCTGGATTTTTTTACGATAGCTTTCTTTGTATGACCCGCCATCCCATATACTATGCGGATCCTAATGCTTCTGAAATCGATTCGCTTCCTCGCTGGGTGATCCCTGCAAAGGTCTTCGAACTTTCGCATGTTGTCTTGGCTGCTGCTTGAGTATGTCGTTTCCGTTACGAACATCTTATAATCCTGGTAGAGGCGACTCGATTGTGTGATCTTGGGAATAGCCGAGCTGAAGTGTCCCTACGTATATTTACGGGAGAGCTTCCGGAAAGGGGGTGGGGCCTTGCTTTTGGTATCGTGCAGCACTGTTCATCACCTTAAGTTCAGATGGATTTAAGGGATGGAGATGAGTTGGCTTTCTTTCTGGTAGCGTGCTTCACTATCCACTGCGCTTACTCCATCCTTTATGAAACTCATCTATCTCGAGATTTATACATACCACGGGCTCCTAATTGTATTGGTATCATATTTTGATGCATGCATCTCTGGGCTTACGGATCTCCGTCATTCGGCGATTTTGCGCGATTAGTGTGAGGGCACTTGGTGTGTCCCTCCATATGGTAGGTGGGTAAAGAAACGCGAGTCAAAAGCGATCATAAGCTTCCGTAAAGGGCTGGTGGTTCCAGCTGATGGAAATTTCGTAAAGTTACAAAAGAGCATCTCGTCCCACCACCTTCGAAGTGAAAAAAAGTCTTTAGTTAAGCTAAAAACAAGAGCATTCATGGAAGCTCTGGACAGCGAGGGCCATCCCTACTCGGTAAAAATCGATTCATTGTGAGCTACATAGAGATTTCACAGTCAAAACTCACCATTCTACAATGATATTACCATCGACGTAAGGAGAGAAGTCCACCAAAACAAACTATTTGGTCACATTCTACACGCAACCCTTAAAAACATATGAAATAGAATTCCTCATTAAGGTCAAATGAAATACTTTTTATTTGACTGCTTCTAGCCGTGATATGTTGTTTCAAATATACCCACTGATGTAGAGTGATGTGCAAAACTTTCGCGTCAGCCGGGACTAGTACCCGCACCTCACTCTATCCGGGCGCGCGTGGCACTATCCGTCACATTAGTGACGCCCATCTTACACCACTCTTGAACCAGTAACGCTGATTAGTATTGGGTATTAAAGATCGAATGAGATTTTTTTTTATTCGACTGCTTCTAGCGTTGGAATGATGTTTCAAATTAATGTGGTGAACAAAATTGGCGTCAGTAGTGTAGCGGATAGAGCACGCGCTCCCGCATAGAGTGACGTGCGGGTTTCAGTCCGCCTGACGCGAAAGTTTGCACATTGCTCTACATCAATGGGTATAATTCC
>JAHQIW010003561.1:0-116628 GCA_019055375.1 Parelaphostrongylus tenuis
AACGCACATATTTAATAGATATCAGAAGCACCAGCAAACATGAATGCCTGATGGCATTTTTTCATCTACGATATTTAGTGGCGAAATGCATGATGTGATCCTCAGATCTTCTGCCCCACTAGCGCCACAGTACTATCGAAAGAATTCATTGAAAATATACACCCAACTCAATTTATGACCCACAATTGTTTGTTTTATTTGGATTTCAAATGACCAAGAAGCTCCATTCGCTTTTCATTGGTGACATCATTCAAATAATCACTCGTATTTATGGTCTTATTAAGTTTTTGCTACCCATCTGAGAGAAACCGTACTAAATATAAGTAATATTATGGAGTAGTAAAGTGATGCAGATGCTCTGTGGTAAAGAACAATGCCAAGCAACGATAGCTAGTATGACTACTAATATAAGTGGCCTAAGAATGAGAAACACAAACAAAAATTGCTTTGGCACGATCACATCAATTAAAAGCATAGAAGTATTGACAGTAAAAAGTCTGTTACCACATTCGATAAAACATGAAAATTAAGGAAGAGATACACACCGAGCACTTCCATCATGATAAAAAGCGAAATAATTGGTGAATGAAAACGCTATACTCAAATTCATGGACCATGAACCATTAAATAAGTGACAGCTATTGCTTTTCCGACTTTTTCGCTTTCACAGGACCAAGTGGGTCAACATCGTCTTCGTCTAGAGACTGCATTTCGTATCCGAAAAACCCATCAGTTTTCACCATTGAAATCTAGAATTATTTGAAGTTTGAAAATAAGGTTCTTCATACCCAAGCAATTATTCACATCAACATCATTTGAATAATTAAGGCCTAAGGTCTGACGGTGGTTTCTTTGACACTGCTAATAACTGTTCAATAAATGTAGTAGAGCAGTTGAGAATTGACAGAGATTGATTGAGGCTAAATTCCTATCGTCTAAAAATATGAATGACTTTACTAAGTTGCTTAGTTGACTCTAAATATATTCATACTGCGAATTACTGAACTAAGAATGGACTTCAATTTTATTAAGGAATTTCAGCGTAGGCATAGTAGTCGTAAACAATGATACGTTGGCGAGACATAGTGTGCTTCTGAATGAAACACCTCATGCTTAAAAGCTTTGTTGTTGAAATAAAGATGAAAGAGGAAAACGAGAAATACGTTTTGAATGTTTCAAACAAATGATATTCGTTTATTTAACCGCTTTTAGTAGTGGTATGATGTTTTCAAATATACATCCATTGATGTAGAGCAATGTGCAAAACTTTTGCATCAGCCGGGACTAGAACCCGCACCTCATTCTTGGTGGTGAGGTGCGGGCTCTAGTGCCGCTTGACGCGAAAGTTTTAGCACATTGCTCTACATCAATGGGTATATATTTGTTTTCAAACAGTTAGAACACTAACTCATCGCTCCAAAGTAGGAGGAATTTTATCTTACAAGTGAAGATCTGCAGATTCTGGTGGTTTCTCAATCGATTGATAAAACCGTTATAAAGGTGGTATCTGCCTTTTTGATACTTTCTCGATTGAGATTTACATTTTTCCCCGGCGGCATTTTTTGGTGCACGACGGTTTTCTCCTGGGCTTCTTGCAATCCATCGATAGCCGACGCAGATGCTGTGGTAGATGTTTCACAAAATAATGGTGCCCTTTTAATTATGACTCACCTAGCTCTCTTTTTCGATGGGAGAGTCTTGTTGTCAGAGTGTGTAGCCTACACAGTGCTCCCTAGTGAAGGGTTGCAGAAAAGCTTTTTCCCTCCATGACATTGCAGGATCATTTTCGACAAGCAATTCATTGCTGTTGATTTTCAATCGTCATGAAGATCCTTTGATACTGCATGGATTGAGAGGGTGTCAAAATAAAAGATTGATATCTTATACCGAGTGATGTAGAGTGATGTGCAAAACTTTTGCGTCAGGTGGTGACGAAACCGCATCTCACTCTATCCAGTAGCGCAGGCGTCTAACCTCTCTATTTGATATCTTAATATTCCTTGTATAACACATATAGCCTTCTTCAAATGTTGAAAGTATATGGCTGCATAGTGGACGAGTGTTTTTCTCTCACAAACAAGTGTTGCATGTGCACCGAACACAGAATAATGTTTAGTAGATTATAGAGCACAAATGCACGGAAGTCTTTTCCCAAACGTGGAAAAAAAACCGCTTTATGGAAACCAAATCAATAAGAAGAGACAGAGCTACACTGAAATTGTCAAGTAGGCGGTGTAACATCCGTGGATTCACAGTGAGCATGTGGAGTATTAGGCTGGTTTACTCCACAACAAACCGAAATTAGGCGCTATTGCGAGGAATTCTAATATTAGGTTCGAGGGAAAAGTTCCTTAATACTAGCGAGTAAATCAATTTTATGTTTGGTTCACACAGTATCAGTTATTCTAAATTTATGGGAATATTCCAGGATTATTTCCATAAGGAACTCCCTCGGCAATGCTAGTTATGTGCATTTGTAAAAAGTGTTGGGCTGTTTCAGCAAGACGTGCCAAACCTCACACCGCAAAGAAGATTAAGTAAGTTTGATGAACTGGAGGAAGTCGAGGTCTTTCCGCATCCAGCCTACAGTCCATATGCTGCGCCGTCCCGATTACGGTGTTTTCCGCTCAATGAAACATTTTCTACGTGGATGCCGATTCGAACTTTTGATCAAATAAAAGAGGTACGTCAAGAGCTTCTTGATTCAAAGTTCAACAAATGGCGATTTCGAGCAAATCCGGAAGCTTTCATATCATTGGCACAAATCGTGGAATGATGATCTCATTATGTAGAATAATTATTGTTGTTTTCAGTTCAGTTTATGTATGAACTTTGGAGTTTCAGCGGTGTTAAAAAGCTTTTGCTTTAACCTAACGCTGAAGGGCGCAATTATTTCTGAGCATCTGCGTATTGAAATCAATACGCATCAGGCTTTATCTACTTAACATTTTCTATTTGTCCACAAATTTTCTCATAAAGTAAACATAACAAATAAAAAATGGCATAGTTAGGTCGAAACAATGGAAAATGTATACGAGGGCGAAAGAAACGTCTACATAACTTTCACCGATAGCAAAGCAACTTTATGTTTCTTTAGAAGTTGAGCTATTGACATTTTGTTTAATTGATTATTTTTGAGCATTCAAATAGAAATTCTGCAAATAATAAAAACCTACAGTTAGATGTATATTATGATAGGTAAGAAATGCAAGGCCACCGATCAGCAATGAACGAAGAACGAATGGAACCTTTTCATCTTTGAAAAGCATCGTATGTAGCAAATATGTTGCAGGAATGTGCCTTAAATCATTACCATTTAGTTATGTGGAAACATGGATGTTTAATGAGACACACATAACAAGAAATCTCTCATTTGTAAATTACGAGGAACCTCCCATTAATGAAAAAACGACTCTCTTCAATAATCCTCAAAGGGTATAGGAAGCGCATTGGTTGAAGACATTGTCGATATGCAGATTAACATTGATTTGAACCCATTGAGGCCAACCTGACCTATTTCTTGTGGTTGGTAAACCGGTGATTTACAGTGATTACTTGCGATAAAGATCTGTGAACGCTCTAGTAGAGCAATCTCAATATTCGCAACAGATCAACATAGCCAACATCTAACGACGTTGCTGGAGAAGAGAAATCTCCAAGTAGCAAGCCACGTGAGAGGTTTAAATCACGTGTTTGCAAAGGTATTGAAACGTGACTATTTTCTGCATGACAAAGTTGCGCGCAAAATGTTAATATTTTCGTATGCCTTACATCATTATAGCTAGTTTGATTGAATACCTCGAATATACAGTAATCGGAGAATTAAACATGAATAGCAAATTACTCTTTTAATAAAACTGACCTGAAGAGGAACAAGCATATCATATTTGCGTTGATGAGGAAATCATAGAATGGTGTACCACGTTTTGTATGACCAGTTAAACGGACCATTGTGCGCAGGTGTAGGAAAACCGTTTGCACCTGAAACAAGAAGACCTGGGAATATCTCAATACATTACAGTTGTGACCTTTTAGCTCATGACAGTATACGGATCATGTATGGCAAGGAATACGGTAGATCTGAAAACAAGGAATGAGTACAACCCAATTCATTACAGCAGATAACCTACTTCTTTCCAAGTAGCGGAAATGCTTTCTCAGTGAAAAATCATCATCTTCTGAGGAAACATACAAAATCGGATGAAATAGTGCCGAACTAGCCCACTTCCCAAACTTATCAAGGAAACATTCAAGAATACCTTAGCGCTTTCATGACCACGTTTACGAAAAAACACTTATTCTCAGGGATTATCAATATGGAGGAAAAGTTAATCTATCAAAAGCATCTAAACATACCTCGACTAACAACCCGATCATTGCGAAACCGAATAATTTCCCAGTTAACAAAATAATAGAAAATACAAGAATCACCTACAATGTTCACATCAGAAGTGTATCCAGGTGGCAATCACATTACTCACTGAAGTATATACTCTAGTTACATGCTATAATACAGTACGGATCAGCTTACAAGAGAATGGTGAATTAAATATTCCTTCGAATTAGCCGCCTCTCCATGAATGTACATATCTAGCAAATCGTAGATAAAATAACCTAAAACATAGAAAAATGTTTCTTGCCTAGTCATAAACAATGGATGTCACAATGGAGTAACAGCGGAAACTTACCCATCGAGAACAAAAACACGTATTGTGCCGAGTCTGTTTTGTAGTCATACGAATCTTTGAAGTAGTTTGGATCGGAAAGAAGGCTGAAAAATGTGCAGCCCAAGTGATAAACTCAGTGGAGAAGAGAATAAATATTTATGTTTTCAAAAAAAAACATTATCGCAAATTTTTCGAACCACTGCGAATATGCCCCAGAAGTTTGTGATATAAGCACTAGGGATATGTTCTGCCGGTTCGCCACGCACATTACGAATTATATGTGACTTGTATGGTCAACCGTTTTTCTCGAGGATGACCATCTACACGTGGGCAGTGCTCATAAGTAGAATTAAGCAGCTGTGTTCGCAACTGTCAAAGTTTTACACGCCACTATGAGATTCGCATCAGCCGTCATGCTCGAAACCAAACCACGACCGAAACGACAATCACGAGAAGAAGAAATGAATGGAAAATGTGCTGAGATCCGCGTAACTCGTAAAGGCGGACTGTCCAAGTAAGTAAGTAAAGGAAGTAATATCAAGTCTCTTATTGATAAAGTTCTTGTCCTATACTGTCGATACAAAAAGCTGAAGGACCTACGCGGATGCAGGGACACCTTAGTAGGCTTGTCATCTTAATACTCTCACTGTCCTTATTTCCTTCTCAGCAGTAACAGTTTCTTTCGCAGGATGAAAGAGAACTTTTACAAACTATGGCCTTTTTTGACAAATTTTTGAGTGAAAAAGAGTCACCTCGGAGCAGGCGTGAGAAAGCATTCGTGGTGAGAAAACCATTGATTTGATAAGCGAGATATTTTTAGCTAGCAGTACTGTGCGGCAAAATAAATAGACAGAAAAAAGTGAATTATTAGTGGCTTCTTTGATTCATTTGCTCCACTTAACTCTACACAACTGGTCATATACGCTTATAAGGTCGCCTTTGTATTGAAATAAAACTTTCCTTTGTTCTTCTCTTACAATAATATCCTTGCTGATACCTATTGAACCATCTAACTAACAAAACTAATAATTATCAAATTTAATGTAGAGGAAAGCGCGATGTAGAAGGTCGATCATTTAAAGAAAACTTATTTCCGGTGTTAATACTCTTTCAGCTCCTGCTCTTCTTTGAGCGCATAAGGAATGAGAGTAGGCGCAGTAGACATTGATGCTATGAGCAACCAAGATTTAGACTTGTTTTCCAACGATATCTCGCAAGTCCAATTTGAAGACGGCTTAGCTCGGTTACCTGTGAAATAGAAAGGAGATTCGTTTGATCACCATTTTGCGACATTCATAAACACGTGGAAGTCCTCACAGCACGTGGAACAACAAGCGGAATGTTCGAAACCCCTTGTGAAAGATGAATGTGAAGGGATGAATTCAATTCAAGACTGCTGGTATCTGCATAACATACGAAGATGGTAAAAAGTAAGCAACAAGTAATAACCAGTAGTGTACTTCCGTTCTCGTAGAAAATCGACATAACGCTAAACATCGGTTGCAACTCCTCTTTTCTTTTGCTTTTATAGCGTTTTCTCTGTTCATGTCTCGAATAAAAAAGGAAGCATTCACCTGTAGATACATCCAAGAGATGAAAGCAAAGCGTGAGTAAACGAGACAACCCGCACAGAGAAAATGCGTTTCTATAAAGAAATCAAAATTTGAGACAAAAAGAGAACTCCGCTACAGTGATAAGCTGCAATCTGATATCTTTCATCACAATGCCGAAAAACTTAGGACATAACAAGTGAAGCCGGATTTTCAATAACTGACTATGAATTTGCAATCATAGATCACTTAAGAAGCTATGAACAGCAAATAAGCACAGAAGTTTTCCACTTAATCGTATCAATAATTTTTATAGCAGCATTATCCAAATTTCAGATTTATTCTTGGATACTTCAAATTTAGTCAAGACTAGCGATTCAAAAGAATCAATAACGTGACTTGAAACTTGAAATCCTCGACGCAAGAATGGTAGCTGTAAACGATAATGATATATCTGACAACATATCTTAATCCTTTCAAGAGGTCTGTTATGGCACTTATAAAGTTCTAGACACGTGTTCCGGTTTTTCAGCCTCATCAGTAGGCAGTGCTTTTCGGTTCAGTCAGCTCCGCGTAAGGGGATGTATCCGTTGCATTTAAAGAAATCGACGTCGAAATATTAAACTCGACTACGTTAAAAGAATCAGCGACGTTTCTTTCAAATCACTGATTGTCGATGCTGCTTGCTCGGTAGGAACATAGAAACTTTTCTATCGAAAAGTCTCAATTAACCTCATAAAGCGCTTTTATCTGATCAATATTAATATTCAGTTTGCAAGTTTATTGCATAGGCACATGCGAGATAAACTAGAACTAGACAAAGCAAACGAGAAGCAACCCAACGAAGCAATCCAACCACTACAAGACAACATGTTAAGATTCGATCTTCTTCCATTCACAAAGTGATGACGTGCTTTGCTATTCTTATTATCATTCATGCGATGTCTTTTATACTATGTTTCTGTCATATAAAAGCTCTCCTGCCTCCTCATATCACTCTAGTAATCTTTAGTGTGTTTCCTTATACTTCCAAGGCCCATCAGTTCATCTCTTTTTTATTCATCTTGTTGAGTAGTATTTGGCCTAGTAATCAATGTTCTGAAGTTCATAATCTCCCTAGATGTGGGCAGCCTGTTCCATATTCTTTTAAACTTCTCACTTACACAGTAACTCGAACGTTGAACTATGAATTCACGATAGCATTGCTCTTGGTTGTACTATTCGTACAAGCTGGTGGATTCGCCCGGCCTTATAAGTCGCACACACTATCCGTGGTCGTGTTAACTGTGTACCAGACTGTCTTACACTGTCTCGAGAGGATAAGCCGCAGAGAATCGGTACTAACGGCAGGCCACGCGAGGTCATTGTGAAGGCGAGAGTTTGCACTCAATCACACTCAAACAAAGCTAAAAATTGAAGACGAACTCATGGCTCATCCTCGAGAGATTGATCAACGCCGAGAGCTTTGTACTTTTTTATATATAATAGTATTACAACCATGTATCATATGCATACAAAGAGGCGCATGTGGCGCAGTGGTGTCGGAGAAGCTGTCTGCGTTCGCACACCAGGGTCGATGGTGCGATCTCCGGCGCGCTTGTGGCTCACAGCAAGCCCATCCCACTCCATTCCATGGTCGGGTAAGCTTGTTGTACCGCGCACTGGTCTGACACGTGGTCTGGGAGGATAAGCCGCGATATGAATCACGGTTTACAAGAGCGGCAAGGCAACCGCGAAGTCAGAATAATATATATGATGCATATATTCATATCTACTAAATAATATATATATATATATGTATATTAATAGTATCATACTGGATAACATAGTAAATAACATATGATGCTGTAGTAGATTACTGTGATAGTATGATCTGTATATATATATATATATATATATATGTATATATTTATAATACTTGCGCAGTAGCCGTTAATCAAGCAAATGACCATCGACAATCACTTTGAAGGAACGCTACGGTGATCCTTTCACCTTGCATAGGTTGTGAATAATTTGGCGTCGATTACTTTGTATGTAGGAGGTACGTACTCTTACAAGGAATAATTGAACCGAAAGCACCGTGTTACTGAGTGAGTGAAAGGTCGAGACACGTGACTAGCATTATATAAGTGCCTTTAACAAACCCCATCACCTGTATCACCTGTTGTCGTCGTCCCGTTGATCGTTAAGTGACTCGAGCGGGTATCAACAACACTTCCATTTTTCCCTATCGCGTGTAAGAGTAGTCCAATGATTCTTCCTAAACCCATAAAACAGACCTCATAAGAGGCCCAAAATACGGTGTCGAGATGTATTATTTTTATGCGAGGTTCCAAAATAGTCGATTGAAAATGTTGATAACGATACAATTATGAACTTTCTGCCCATTTAGAAGAATTACAGAGAATTCAAGAATCTTGAATTTTGAATTACAGGCATTGAAGCAGAAAAAGTGCAATAAATAAATACCGTGTATTCAAGGAAACCAAAACTTCAGTATAATTAGAACAAAGTAATGTTGTGCTCAAATATCTGCAAATTCTGACGATTTCTATTCCAATTGATAGGGTTCAATATGAGCGGCAAAATGTCGACTTGAACTTGCATGAGGCCAATATTTTCAAATAAAATGCATTCGACCTAATGCATTTAGAAAGTTACGTGTTAGAACTTAGAGTTCGAGGACTACTTTCGTATGGATAGCCTCTAATTAAGGCATAATTTTCACTCGCTTCACTGAGAGCTAAGATCAATCTACGACGGTCGCTCTGCGCGAAGCTTACGATAGAAGCACATCCTTAATGATATCGAAACATCGACGAAGTTTTTTAAAAACGTTCCTCACCTTGTTTTGTGACCAGTCAGGTTTCACAGCGGTTAGAATAGTAGCAGCTAATATGTATTCGAGTCGAAGTACCCCCGATACACAGGTACAGAACAAGACTCTTCGCATGATTCTGAAATAAATGCCCATTGAAATTCGTTATAGAATTAAAAGGTCTCTGAAGTGACATATGACAGCTCGTATACCAAATTATTGAATCAATTCGTCTTTACATTACTAGCGATACTTAGGAAAGGAGATTTGCCTCCATCAAGATTATTATAGTAAGGTCTTTGCTGGAGTTTGAATGCCAATTTGATCGGTAGAATGCGAAACGATGCGATTACGGTAGATGAAGATTGATTCCATGGTAAACATACGCTTGATAGCAAATAGTGTTCTCCTGTAGATTATTCTCTTGAACTGTGAGGACGAACAGCACAGCTTAAAGCACCGGCCACCAGCAACTGTGAGTTGTAAACTTCAAATAAGTGAATAATCTTACTGAGATAGTTCTTATCACCGTCTTCATTGTATCACAAGTTATATTTCTCACTAGCAACAGATGCTTTATCAGGTTATAATGTATGTTTTCCGCATTACGTGCCAGTTGTCCAAAGATCTACACCCTCGGTGGAATACAATGCTAATTTAAAATAAAATCACTATCACTACTCAACACATGATCCCAAGACAAAGAGAGGTACTAAGCAGAGTAGTGATAAATGCGAACATATAAAGCAATTCTCAGGATCAACTATCGATCAATTCCGGCGTTGAGCAAATAACTTCCTACTTTTCATCTAGCGGAAACGAGGTTGCTGAGAATAAAATTCATGTAGTAAAATATACTACAATGATAACTGTCTACGTTTTGGTAATTTCGCTTTCTTTAGAATCCGGAAAAGTAAGCTGACATGTAATCTACTCTGCAATCTACGACTGAAAGCCAAAACAGACCTCCAAATGATGTCCAACAACAATAAGCTTCCCGCCTCAACTTTCATTGCGGACGAAATAAGTACAGCTATAAAAACGTTGTTGAAAAAGGGTAAGCTAGGAAACGCGTAGCGGTGGTTGAGATATCGTTGAATACTCTCAAACACCAGCTAGTTCGCAATCGCCTGTAAGGCCTTTCATGTGCCACAAAAATTGCATAATATGCTCCAAAGGTATAGAGGTGACTGGTTGCATGAATTCAGGTACAATTCACCTAATTCGCTGCAAAGTTGGGGGACGATACATTGGCGAAACGGGAAGACTTTCTTGAATGCGTATAAAAGAACACCTAATCGGCAAATATGAAGTTCCTTCAACTTCATGATCATTCAGAGTTTCAGTTCAGTTTTCTGATTAGAATCTTAGCAGTGTTTGAATGGAACTGTTCTCTAAACGCATTTGCAAGCAGCTAGGTGACAGAGTGATTTCTCGGTATAAGCAGTGAGTCCATACACCACAAGCTAACATCACATCTGCACCCGCGCACATAATATTATACGACATAAGCACGTACACACGAATCCTAGCGATAAAACATAGTTTTTTTTGTCAACTATGACCAGTAAAATTGCATTTGTAAGTATAAGCAGACCAATCCAATGGATAATAACAACACAACCATGAATCCCCTGCCAAAACAAGGAACACAGCGAATGCCTGGCAAGGCTATCCCTCACAGCAATCCATTTCGCAAAGGCGATGAAAAATGGCAGGCCTTTTTTGATGGAGAACATGTCGCTTTTCGGCTAATATGGCCACAGTCATATCTTCATAGGGTGCTGTGTAGATACAAAGGAAATACATGGATAAGGAAGATGTCCTGTACAGGTCACATCTGAGCCCTTCACAGAAACTCATATCGTTGACCTAATGTTCCCTCTCTTCACTTTCCAACCGGAACCTCATGTGACATCTAAACTTGCTCGTCCAGTTATCCCTTATTTTTTATGTGAGTACTTTATTATAAATGATTTCGGCTAAAACAACTGGACATGGAAATTATGGGTGGCTTGTTAAACTCGATAAAGGTAGTGGATCTGACGTTTTTTATAGGAGGAGCTTGAATTCTATTTTTATGTTGGGTTTAAGAGGAGATCTGTTGTGAAAAATACCACACTAAAGTGAATGTTTTGCAAAGTGAAAAAGAAAAGCAAGTTCGGTGAAGATTTTTCAGACTTTTTCATAGTAACGCTACTCACTAGGCGCAAAATAGATTCTATTCTGGTAAATAATTTGTGGAAAAGAACAAATATTTTGATAAATTGCGAAAAACAGTCTTTAGTGAAATGGAATTGATGCTTTAGAAGAACAAAAGCACAGAAAAGGAAAAGCAGAAGGAATGAAAGCGGAGAGGTTTACTAGTTTTAAGCTAATTGTAAGACGTAGGTTACAAAGCCTATGAGCATGTGTAAACATTATAAAATGAGGGAAAAAGGATTATTATCAATATCGCTGTTCAACAATGATTGACAGTTCTAGGCAAATGACGTCACTTCCGCTAGACATACTAAGTAACGCTCGACTTACCATGACGTCCTGGACACTCGAGAAAATTCAGATGCAATCTTCAAAGCTGTTAACGATCAGTGTGTGAATCGTTGAGATCTCCAGCTAACTCATTCATACCGGTTTGCCTCTCAGTGGTGCAGCTCCTCTGACCAGCATTTCGCTTTCCAAATAACGTACTTCTACCCCAGTGGTTTTTCTTGGAAGAAATCTTGCTCATAGAAAGATACATCTGGTTCTTCTATTTAGGCTGTGTAGGCTCACAATAACCGGTTTCTACCACAGTTGAGTCGAGCTTATTTTTACAATAGGCGCTACTCGCTTATTTGTGATTCTACCTGACTACAAACTTTTAGATGGATCGTTGTGGAGGCAGCATTGCAAGAAGACACAAGTGCACATGCTCTTATTCTAATTTGAATGTATAGATTACACGACTTTGGAAGACTCAGCTAATTTGCACAAAATATGTGGGAATCTTCCACCTACACAACTCACACCAGTGTCAGCAATTTTCTTTCTATACATTTCAACTCACCATCCGCCAATTTGAGACCTCCTTGAAAACAATTTAGGCATTACTTTTCTAGTAAATGCATTTTTTCTTGCACACTTGATTGATATGATACTCCAGAGGCTCTTCATCACGAGTATAGCAAGCATCAGCGCACTTTACATTCGTTTCTTCGCCTGCACGTTGTCGTCAAGGCAAAAAGAGATATTGGATGTGGACGACTAGGATCTCGTGATCCATGACATATGAAGTATTTGCAATTACAGGCCACAGTTGCTATAAACCCAAATATTTGTTCCACTTGCATCGTATCCTGATATATCTACTGTTAGAATGTGAAAAGGACTGGCTACCTTATAATTGTTGGTATAAACTCTAACAGCTAATTGAAACGCCTCTTGTGGATACATATACATAAAAATGTACATATACATATACACATAAATACATACATATATATGAAATAGAGATAAATTCCTCAAATTCGCAAAAAATACCCTTTGATTGTGAGTGACAGTTGGAAGAACTACTTGAACAGAGAGAATAAAAACGAAAAAAAAAACAAAATCTGAACTGATAAATATGTCAAGAGAAGTGTGTGATCACGAATGATTTATTTGAGGAGAAATTCATAGATTTCGATCGTGAAACGTTGAAAAAAGTCTTTCAAGTACAAGTGACAGTGGCGCGAATTTGCTCCATAGTATTTGTTAAGATCTGCGAAAAGTCTTTGAGGAAAATCTTTATTGATGTTTGGAAACATTGTAACAATTATGGAATCTGTGTATTGATATTTGATCTAATAGAAAATAAGCAGTATATTGAACCAAATTATTCAGATTGATGTAAAATGATGCCAAGGACTGTTTGCCTTTTATCTCATCGCCTGTTTTTAAGCATTGCTTTGAACATTCAATGTAGTCTGTGAGAATGTTAGAGCCTTTTCAAGATTTCCACGTCAGAGCCATACGTACGTTTCAGCGGTATCATTCGTTTCATTAATAACCTACCCTCAACACTGAACCCTACTTTATAAAAGGAATGTACTATTACCATAAATAAGGCCACCATAAGGCCACCCCATCCTTGCTATAATGTAGGGTGAAGCGAGTGACACTGCCGAAACGTAAGTATGGCTCTGATGTAACAACCTCGAAAAGGCTCTGAACATTCTCACAGACTGTATTTAATAATATTCACGAATAGTGTAAAAACATTCGTTTCGAGTGTTTTCTTAAGACCACAGCTCACAAATCAATATGCCAAATAATCATTTTTGAGCCACGCATGTGACGTGGTCTGTTAAAGATGGGCTGACTTATAGAGCCCGATATACATGTTTCGACCTTACCGTTTCGTCAGTCGAGAGTTACCCATTCTCGTCTTTTGCTAATCTCTGTGGGTGCTTCCTCCTCACACTAAGAGTTAGCGACGGCGAACGTTTTACACTCTATGTCCAGTGAAATTATCAGCGAACGCAGAGTGTTGTGTAGTCGATTGCTCTTGGCTAGTATATTCAATAAATCATATCATTCGTTTCGAGTGTTTTCTTAAGACCACAGCTCAAATTTCAATATGTATGTGGTCTTAAGAGAACGCTCGAAACAATTGATATGATATATTAATTATACTAGCCAAGAACAATCGAGTGTACGACACTCTGTGTTCGGTGATAATTTTACTGGACATAGGATGTAAAACGTTCTTCGTCGCTAACTCTCAGTGTGGGGAAGGAGCACCCACAAAGATTAGCAAAAGACGAGAAAGGGTAACTGACCGACTGACGTGACTGCAAACACGGAACACTTGTATCGGACTCTACAAGTTAGCCCATCTTAAACAGACCACATGACATGCGTGGCTCAACAATGATTCTTTGGCACAGTGTGAAAACAGTTTTGCTGTTTTCCTCAACGATTTTGTAAAAGGGACTGCATCTTTCTCATATGGTTGCGAGGATTAAAGGAGTATAGTACTGCCTGTTCACTACCATGGTACCTCTGTATACGCAGATAGATCTCGTAAGTATATTAGTTTCGCTCAAAAACATCGTTTCTAATCCGTCTGTCATGGCGAGAGCGCTCATGCACACTTGGAAAAAACAGTTTCTAAGAAAATTTCCCATTTCACGCAATCTACGTTTTAAGTAATTTCAGGCAATCAGACCATTCGTGGGAAAACGATTTTGACGAGCATGCACAACTCTGAAATGACCAGGGAACACTGTTGGGAGCACCCGAGTTCTGCCACCAAAGGCTTACATGTGGCGGAAATTTGTAATAGATAAAATATGTGATTATAATGTAGATAATAAGATTAAAGCAAAAGACTTCTAACAATTACCAAAACCAGCTATCTATTAAGCTCGGCACTATTCAAAAATTTACGCTTTTTCCTTTGTAAGTCACAACTCGAGGTTGATATGACAATCTTAACCACTACATGGAAACTCTGCACGGTTGGCCTCCACATGAACAACTCCCTGGAGGACTTACATAGAGCGGTGAGTAAGCTAAAGGTTTTTTTTGTGTTTGAGGCGATTTAGACCTAGATTTCGTGATTTTTTTCCAAGGTATTAATGGAAGTGTTTGGGTGACTATGTTGAGGGCAACCTGATCTTTTCAGTTTTTGAAGAAGGCGAAATCGCAGAAATGTTAGTATTGAATAATTTATATTATACCAACTTCGAGTTTTAACTTACAGATGAAGAAGTGTGTATTATCAGAGCAAAAGACTTTTAGGATATTATCTTAATTTTAGAGTCCTTCCCCTACGAACATCAACCTATATGGAACTACGCTCAAAATTCTATGACGACAAACCACATGGAACAATGTAAAGCTCTCACTACGTGTGGTAAGCCACTAAATAATCTGCCTGAGAAAAGCCTTTTCTATAAATTATCAAGTATAGATAACAGACTATGTCTGGTACACTATCTATCTTGATTAAACCAACGATCGAATATGAAAAGTTCACAAAATAATAACTGACAAAATAATAACAGGAAACACTATACACCAATAGCATCGAGTGTAATCGCTTCTGTGTTAAGCATAATCGAACACTTGCAGTGAATAAATTTGAAAACGAGCAAAATACGAATCAAATTGGGCAGATGTAAAACTCTTTTCCCATTATTCAATCGGATGATGGTCTTTACAACAAAAATTGACAAGGGCAACATTGTAGTGTAAAGCTGTCAGCCTGGTGCACGAGTGACATGCTATCACGCCATGTAGTTGAAGAACACGATGAACTTTATAACAGGTTGACCTGAACGCATGACCACAGAGATGACAGCACTAGATTGGCCGAAGTTCACTGAGTAAGCCATGATATTATGCCCTTTAAGTAGCGCAAACATGCAAGGAGAACAAAATAATGATGGTGCAGTGAACTGAGTTAATATCTTTATAGCCGTGATTTTAAGCGAGAACTCCGCTCACTGAACGGAACTAGAGCGGTCGAGTGACTAGTCGCTGGACTCAAATCCATTGCACTAATCGCCTTCGTCCTGGAAGAATCTGGGTTGCAATGCAACAGGTTACCCTCTATTCCTCAAATGTTAGTGGAATAACTGTCGAGGAATGACTTGATAACACCTTAGGTTGGCTATCTCAGGCTTCTATAGGAAATTGGCTCTACCAGCATTTGATATGCTGATAGTAGAAGATAGCAAAGCTCTGACTATAGCTAGATCCAAAGGTGAACTAGACCACCTCTGTGACGAGTGTAAAACACGAACTAATGAAAGATGAGCTGAAAACTGTACATGTGAAATTGGAATTTCTAAACAAGCAATTGAGACTACTACTAAAAAAGTTATGAGCTTAATACGGTCTATAATTGTATACCATCAGGATGACAGTCTTCAATTTTCAAAGAGTTATGACAGCGGTGTGAAGTGCAGTGCAAGGAGGCGCTGCATGAGTGCAAGAGGACGGAAATTTGATAACCCCGTTAACGTCAAACGTGGTATTCATATCACCCCAGTCTCTAGAAAATACTACAACAACGAGAAAAAGTACTGGGTTGAATCTGAAAGCACGATAGCGGCTTGTCGTGAACATAGCCGACGAAATACAAGAAGGCCTAATCAATAGTAAGCGCCTCTTCTTATCTTTATCTATGCTGGCAGAGGCGAATAATTAAAACAGTCCAAATCAAATAAAAGGAGTAATATTAAGCGTTCTAATGCACATGTCTAATTCATCGGTTTATTGACGAGGACGAACAAAATACGAATTGAATTGGGCAGTTGTAGAGCTTTCTCCTCATAATTCAACCACATGACGACTATGACAAAAAGTGACATAGGCAACATTATAGTTCAAAGTAGCCAGGCCGGAGCACGAGTGACGGGTCATCAGGTCACCCACTTAAAGAACACGATAAATTATATAACAGACTGCCTGAACGCATGACCAGAGATATGACAGCTCTAGATTAGCCGAAGTTCACTCGATAAGCTATGTTATGTCCTTCGAATAGCGCAGACGTGCACAGCACACAATTCAATGGTAGCGTAGTTAGTTGAGTAAAAAATCTTTGTGGCCGTAACTCACCAGTACCGAGAACTACTCTTATTGAATGGCTCTAGAGCGATTGATCGACTAATCGCTGTATATAATTCCATTGCACGAATCGTCTTCGTCCTGGAAGAGCTGGATTGCAATGTAGCCGCCTTAGGCCGACTGTCTTAGGCTCCCATGAAAAATAGCGCCCTACCAGTATTTACTATGCTTATAAAAGAAGATAGCGAAGCCTTAAGTTACAGCAGAAGTTAATTGTGAACTCGATCACCTCTATAGGTGGTGAGTATGAGAAAGCGAACGATTGATAGATGTGGTGGGAGACCTACATGTGAGAGTGAGTTATATAAGCAATCAATCAAACACAACTACGAACAGAGTTATGAGATTGATGCGGTCTGTAACTGTGTACCATTAAAATGCCAGACTTCAGTTTTGAAGAAGTTATAGTGGCGATGTGGAGCGCAGTGCAAAAAGAAGCTATTTGGGTGCAAGAGGACGGAAATTTGATAACTCCGTTAACGTCATAAGAGGTGCTCATATCACTCCAATCTTTGAAGAATGCTACAACAACGACAAAAAAGTACTGGGTCGAATCTGGAATCACAATAGCGGCTTGTCGTGAATCATAGCCGTCGAAATACAAATATGGCTAATAATTAGTGAACGCATCGGCTCTTATCTCTATCTACGCTGGGAGAGGCCAATAACTAGAATTAACAACCTCAAATAGGAGGAATAATCAAAAGCGTTTTCGGAACATATCTAAATCATTGATTTATTTAAAACTTTGTATCTGTCTATTCATTGATGAAAGGTGATAAATAATTTTCCAGTAAATGGATTCACCTAGAAAGTGAAGTCACGCTTTTAGAAACGGAGATAGGATATAACTACGAGAATGCTGAGGTAGGAGCAAAACTTGGAACCTGAGGTGACTTCGCTCTAGCAATTATCGTTTGCGGGAGCTCACTAAATTTTCACGGCACAAAAGGCACTAGCCCAGCTTTTCTCTCTTCATTTAAAAAAAAATACATTTATGCGAAATGACTAAGCCATTGGTAATATGATAACAATTTTCTTACTACATAGGTGACTCCACTGGATGTATGGACAGAAAAGCGAACAGAATACCTCTTCAAAAACATTGTAGAACATTTGAGCATAATCACAATCGGCAAGTGACGAGGCAAAAACTACGCTAACTAGAACAATTTTAAACAGAAAGATTCCACTAGACTTTCAGTACTAAAAGGCTACGTCAAATCAGTGAAGCGGTTGTCATCGCGCTGTCAATAGATAATAAAACCTGTACTAGGAGATAAACCAGTTCAGTTTACGGATACGAGGATCACCGACCATACTCAGCTCAAACGGGTCGTTTGCATTGGTTTCAATTCACACTATTCCAAACTGTGACCGCTTTCAACTTCTAATCAGTGTGTCTCAACGGCGATAATTTTTGAACACGTAGAAGTTTGAGAGATTGACAACATGACAATATTTTGGGAAAAACTTTGCTTTTGAGGTAAGCTTAGCTTGAGTGTAATTGATTACTATGGGTTCAATCGTTCAACCAATTTGCTTTCAGCGCTCAGAAATGTCTCGATGCCCATTTGGAGCTCTTTATGTGTTTTATATCATCATTAAATGAAATAGCCAGAAATCAACATGGCAAATTTGATCAAAATAAGTCATTTACCAGCGTTATTACTCATCAATAACTCTTCCGACGATAGATTTTTTGCGTTTTTTGAGTAATAAAATCAAAAACATTAGCACAATACGCTATAATAAATTCAGATAGGTAACTACAGCCACGGCTTGTCTATGGCTATAAATGATAAACGGTCCGGGCAAATATGAATCTCAGAATAAGAACAACCACAGTGTTGAATTGATATTCTATGAGCGTGGCGAGGAGGTGCCCCTTGTCGGAGTTAAGCTAAAAATTTAAAAGAAATTATCATAGCTTCGGATGGGTGAGTATTGATTTCAATTTGAATTTTCTCTCATGCGAACCGCATGGCTCATCTATTTGTCAGAACGCAAAAACAATTTGTAAGGAACAAGCTATCGATTTAGGAGAGTGGAAGAGACGTTTATATATATGACAAAGAGGAACGGTGTGAAGAAAACGACAAGCACAAACAAAAAACTTTTTCGTAGCTCAGAGAAACGTCATAACGCTTTCACAGATACGTGGTTTGCAAATCATGCAGTTTACAGCAAAATAGAACTTGTAAGTAATTAGAAGAAAACAAAGGTAGAGATACAATTTACGGCTCTGATTTATTTGTGGCTGAGAAGTCTAGTCGGGTAGCACTGAACAACTAGGCGTCTAACTAGTAGTGAACTAGCTGAACAGTCGTACTATTTGCTCTCTATAACTGTCTATTGTTTGAGCTGTTAACGTAGTGAAAACTTCACATGATCGCCATATTGCACCTAACAAATGAAGGGCCGTCTTCTCAACATTTATTCAATTTATGGCCCTCGTTCACATATCCCGCAGTTTCGAGCACTTCATTTATTCCTCCGTTGTCTCGCATCCGTTGTGCACAGTCAGATATACGCAAGAGCTAGGCTGTCACCAGAAGAGCTTGTCTTCTTCCCAAATATCGTGGAATTTCGTTCGAATTAAATCTTTCAGAAATCCTCGAACAGTTCAACTAAAGCGTTTCCACATCTTCACCATAACCACCTGACGGCCTTTGTGAGCCACAAAAAGTTCTCAATGAAGGCTGGTTGAGAGAGTAGTTGGCAGACAAGTTAGCAGAACCCAGATTGGAAGGTTTGGTTAAGCTGTCTAGACTCATGGCACATAAATAACAACCTACTAGATGTCAGAAGCATAACTAAACGCAAAAAAAAAAAGATTTAGAAGAAGTTGGGAGCACAGAGTTAACAACAGCAGGTTGCCTCTCTTTATAAACATCATCAATGTTCAGAAAAACTTCTTCACAACCATTTCAAAAACATGGAGAGACGATTTGTTAGTTAGAATTTTTAGATAAATGCTAGCTTACCAGTCTTTTTGATAAAATCCACTAATATCTTCTGCAAAATATTCACAATCTCTAAAGTTCATCCCCGCTTATGCGAATTCATGTATTGTAAACTTTTTGGAAATCACAGCGAATGTGCGACCTAAACCTACGTTCTCCTGATTTTTTTTTTTGTTTTTCTCGAAAAGTGAGGGAATATTGGCACCCCAAAACTACTAAATACATTAAGAAGAAAGGAAGGAATGAAAGGAAATTGGAAAAATCACGATGACTATATACATATGATACGATTCGCTCCAGTGTAGGTAATGCTTTAATGATCTTTCCGAATTTTAGCAAATAAAGCGATGGTTTGTTTTCTTATCAGAAAAAATACAAAAATTCAGAAAAGCACGAACAAATAGATGTAAAAGATAGTAAAGAGAGATTGATGCATACACGCACAAATATGGTTTTTCGACAATTACAATAACTCCTCTATTACTGGAACAGTTCAAGACTTCGGAGCAACATGATTTGACAGATTATTCTAAAATGACGTGTAATTTTTGTAAAGTGTAGTTTCGGTTTCCAATAATCAAGAGAGATTTTTAAGGAAATGAAAAGTTATTTTGAATTTTCAAAATTCCCATTGTAAGAACTACAGCTGTCAATGTAAGCGATACATTTGGGACTGCTATCATAGACGGATTCTTGTTTCTTTATTTGCCTTTCGCATACGAGCATTCACAGAAAAAGAGGCGAAATATGCTTCTTTAGATCCGATAAATCAGATGGGTTTTTTTTACAAGACCCGACATCCTAAGCTGTCATCCGTCATAGACAAAGATTTCAACGCTTTGGTATCACCTGCTGCTTGGAAATTTCTATCTTATTCATTGATGTGACTGAATGATAGCTGAGTCTATTCTGTATGCATTCTGGGATAGTTGTATTGGGGTCGTTCGCAGTAATCACATCCGTGACCAACCATTGAGGATCAGAGGTAGCGCGCCAATCTCAGAGTAGTCGAGTGTCGATATTTCAACCTAGGAGATATAGGAGATTTGGTGTGTGGAGACGTTGTCGAGCCCTACGATTTCTATTGTAATTGACAGAGACAGAAATTCCTACAGACACGGTCTGGAGTCGAAAATCGGCCACCATTTTACACTATACTGATTGAAATCAATGCGAATCAACACGAATGGTTCAATAGTTTGTCATCAATTTATAAAGAGTGGAAGGTACTTTTGCTTGAAGCATGATCGTTTAACATGTTGACAACGACGTTGAAACACTGCGCGACACGTGGCGCCATCGCGCAGCGAGCGCGGCGATTACAACGACGTTGGTAGTTTTCTATTAAAAGGTGGATTTTTATCGTCACCAAAAGGAATATTGTGGCCAATGAATGGTCAAATATGATGGATGAGACAGCGATTAAGCTTATATGGAGCTGTTGCAGTAACAATGGTGATGCTTTCTCCTGAAAACTCGAATTTCGAGGGAAAAGGCAGATACTCGCTGAAACGAACTCTGCTTGCAAAACTTTTTAGCTTTTTACCCTTTTTCGTTAGCAGAAAGTAAAATGAAAATTATTTTCCAAAATGAACTTAGTGAGAGGATAAGTATTTCTCAAGCTTTTGAGTGACTACAAAAACAGGGATGAAAAAGAAAGAAGCGAAGTTTTATAGCAGTTAAAAAGATGTTCCTTTCACAACAAATTCTCTTAACTATAATTCTTTATGAAAGTCTCTTCTGCTATATTTCCTCAAATTATGGCGATAGTATCCCCTTAGTGTCTCAAATTACCAAACAGATTCCTAAATTTTCACTGCAAAGCGTGACAATGAAGACTCCCGCCGCGCCGCGACGCCGCAACGCGGCGTGCGGTCTGAGTTGAAAACAACTCAGATCGTTGTTGTGTTAAATTTTTTTTCTATGAGAGTCGTCAATAAAGACAAAAACTGAAGGCTCAAAAAAGAAAGTTATGCGCGAATAATTCGACTCATTGTGTTGCGACTGTGTTGATGACACATCACCTTACATAGAACCTGTGATATCGATGATGCCACATCAACGAATGCTTTCGCCGATCATGAGCCATATGTGGGTACTTTCAGGCTTCAAATTAGAGAACGGCTCTGAAGAAGACGATGTCGCTGGAATGCCATCCATTGAATGTCATGAATACGTGATACCAACCTCAAAACAGCCAAAAAAAGAAGTGGGGAGAGATCGTAATGTTCAGATAAATTATTCAATAATGCGGAGGTTTGTTGATAGTCGGTCTCCAGAATTATGCTGAGCGCATTCCAATGATTTTTTGTATGAGCCCAATTAATAAAGCAAGTGTGAATCATTATAACAACTGAAAATGGAAATAAATTCAAATTTCGATATAGAGTTCAACTTCGAATGCTTTACATATTACATGATGCCGATAATCTAACAACTTCAGTTATTTTACGGTGACTAAATGACTTACCTTATCATTATAGGAAGAACCACTAGCTGCTCATATTATAACTTTGTTTGAGCTTTTGAATAGCCCGTTCTGTGAACTCAAGCAGAATCAGTGAATTATGTTGATAAAACTCTCTAGAAATTATTTCTTTTTTTTGATTAATTTCCCTAGGCAGTGCGATGTGCTCGTTGAAAGACATAACTGGTTTCAAGCACGTTTTACGCATTGAACATCTATATGGGCTTAGAAATGGACAGAGATGTGGACTATCACGTTAGGATGAAATTATATAGGAGTTCAGTGAAGAAAGGTAACTTTACAACGACACTTGGTACATAAAACCTCCCTTGCTGTGATCGGAGAAGGACGCATCTCATCGACATCTAAGGGTATGACAGGAAACAACTTTACAAACAGGTCAGTCATCGAAAGTTTGATAGTGAACAGTAAGTAGCCCAACATATTTAGATCGTTATAATGGTGCTGAGGTCCAGAGATATGAAGAAGCAGATTATTATGCTGTCTATAATTCATGACGCGACTTATCTATCTCAGCTCCGTAAGTGAATAAAAGCTACGATCATAGGAAGTTGTTGGTGGACAAAGGCGATGAGATGGAGAGGATGACGCATTGAACATATGTTAGTAAAAACTAGAGAGTGGTATCAAGTTTCTGCTTTATCATTATTCAAACAACTCTTATTTCAATATGCCTGATAATCATTATTTGAGCCACGCATGTCAGTGGTCTGTTAATGAGGGCTGACTTATAGAGCCCGATACACGTGTTTCGATCTTGCGATCTCGTCAGTCGGGCAGTTACCCGTTCTCGTCTTTTGCTAATCTCTGTGGGTGCTCCAGTCCCCACAATAAGAGTTAGCGACGACGTACGTTTTTACACTCTGTGTTCAGTGAAGAACTCACCAAACACAGAGTTTTTACACTCGAATGCTCGTGGCTAGTATATTTAATATAACATATCCTTCATTTCGAGTGTTTTCTTAAGACCACAGCTCAAATTACAATATGCCTGATAATCATTATTTGAGCCACGTAACTGCCCGACTGACGAGATCGCAAGATCGAAACACGTGTATCGGGCTCTATAAGTCAGCCCTCATTAACAGACCACTGACATGCGTGGCTCAAATAATGATTATCAGGCATATTGTAATTTGAGCTGTGGTCTTAAGAAAACACTCGAAATGAAGGATATGTTATATTAAATATACTAGCCACGAGCATTCGAGTGTAAAAAACTCTGTGTTTGGTGAGTTCTTCACTGAACACAGAGTGTAAAACGTACGTCGTCGCTAACTCTTATTGTGGGGACTGGAGCACCCACAGAGATTAGCAAAAGACGAGAACGGGTAACTGCCCGACTGACGAGATCGCAAGATCGAAACACGTGTATCGGGCTCTATAAGTCAGCCCTTATTAACAGACCACTGACATGCGTGGCTCAAATAATGATTATCAGGCATATTGTAATTTGAGCTGTGGTCTTAAGAAAACACTCGAAATGAAGGATATGTTATATTAAAACTCTTATTTCACCTTTTGTCTGAGGGACGTGCTTACAAACTGATTATTTTGGATACGCAGCTCTACGTGAGATTGCTGTTCATAGGAAAGAAATGTTGAATATTGTAGGATCAGAAGTTGTACACGAAGTCACAGATAAGAATTTCAAGTTATATGCAGACTTTCCGTGACATGTAGGGCACACAAATTAGTGGATGTACAAACAACTAATCGTATTGCAAGTCTAGGATTGTAAAACCTGATTTCATGAAAATTCTACTTTTTATTGTGCATCACTACACCGGTAGCCTCTCATGTATAGAGAGTTGAAGAGCTCTGAGAAGGCGTAATCGCTGAAACGTGGGTGACTGAGTTTGAGGGAAGGATTATCAGCTTATTGCAAGTTCTGTTTAAGAAGTGTGAGTTTGTGGGATACTTCAGTGGTCATACTGAGGTTTAACGAAAATATGACTTTTACATTGTGGCAAAACAAATGTTTTTGAGATTCTTTGAAACAGTAATACGTCTTGATAACCTTTTCTGTGAACACGCTGTGGCTGAAAAAAAAGTGACCAACGAACACAACATAAACACTGTTTCATTTTGAAAAGGTCTTTTCAATGATTTATTATCTAGCCTTAGAGAAGCACTGTCTTCATATGTCGAATTCCTGTGTTGATGTAGAGGCATTTCGCCTTTTTTCACAAGCCTCAATCTCCTCGGTGCATATTCCCCTTAGTAACAATAACCTCTTGCAGAAAAAATTGGTTCTCCCAAAAAGAGATTTTTTGTAACGTTTCATACAAATAAATCAGTTTTACGTCGAGCATAAATCATACAAGACAAGCTAACGAGGGGGTTCGAAAAGGGTGCTAAAGCAGGAGAACGAAACATAACAAACTGCTTAAAGAGAACTGTAAAGTAAACTATGCACTTTGTCTTTTCACTGTACCCCACGCATCTATGTCATAAAATGCAGTTCGCAAACAATATATACAAGGTCCCGGATCGTTAGCACGGTTATCCTCAGACTCCATGGAGAAGAGATTTGATCAACGTTTAGCAACATTCGCAGGCTTCTACGGAGATAATTTTAGTAAGAACATCTACATGTTCCACATTACGTCTATATTTCTTGTGTTTCGTAGAAGAAACTACATGGTTGTGAAAGAAACCATATTTCCAGCATATTTGTTTATCGAATTCAGCCTATGTTCTTGTAAACATTTGATAGCTATGAAGTGCTGATCTTCATAATAAGCTTTCTGGTTCGACCTTCATACTATCTTTTGCTAGTGGAGAAAGATAACGTTTTGCTTTCGAAATGCGTTGTTTCAACTTTGCAGCGAAGTTTTTAGTATTTTATATAGCTAAATTCTGATTGTGAAGAAACTTCATCGTTATTGTAAGTAGACTGTTAGTGAATAATCTTTCACAAACATATTTTGAGTGAAAATAACGCCCATTTACTCATTTTTTAATGAGAGGAGCACAGTGGAGCAGTGGTTAGAAGGGGCTCTGCGCCTCACACAAGGTCGATGTCGATCTCACGCTTATGGCCCACCGGGCCATCCATCCCTCCGTCGAGTAAATTGGTTCGTCTTGTCTAGGAGGATATGCAGCACTGACTTACATACACCGGCAGGTCAACGTAAGTCATTGCGAAGGCCAGATGCCGGCGCGGCCATCAGAGAGGAGGGAGGGAAGGGCATGTAGTGATGGACCTTCCTAAGCCATCTACACGTGGACTCATCAAAGTTATTTGTACAAGTGAGAACTGGACGAGGTACAGGAAACCATCTCGTCAGCATAGTGGACTAAAAGGAGTAAGGAGCACGTGAAATGACAAAGATTGCAGCAATAATCAATGTTCATAGTTGGGATCAATCGAAAAATTCTCGGGGGTGGTTGTTGAAGTGGTCTTGTATTGTAGTTTGCAAAATTACCATTAACAAAAAGCCTTGTTTTGTTGATATTTTCGCATAACCTTATCATTTTCCTTAATTTAAAGCCTCTGGCTTCCTAGGAACTAGTTGGCTATGCCCAGTTCGTACTCTTCTCTGCCTCTTCTCTTACTCTCAGCTCACTAGCCGGACTCTTTTGTTCACTTGGGGCCCTTTTTTACACCGAATTCTGGCTTCCAATAACGACCTCCATTCAACTACGAGCAGGTATCTTAGTGACAAGATTTTCGAATTACTACGTAATTACATATGTACCTCGCCATGTTCACTCTATTTGTTACATTCATTTCAACCAAGGTCTTCGTATTTGCGCAAGGGTTAACGTACCGCCTCGAAATTCCGCCTTTTTATGTGAAGAGAGAGGAATTGGACTGCTGGGGCCTAGATCGGATCAGCAACAACGATCGTATTGCACAGAATCTTTACAGTTGCGCTTAAGAGTTAACAAGACCTTGTAAATTGTCTACAACGAGGACGCATACGGCGGAGATAAATTTATAGAAAACCGTCGTATAGTAACAATGAAATCGCCGTGGAGTTTGAACAATTACAATATATGTATGTATGTACTTATACAATAATAACAGATAACAAAACAACAAGAAATCACTAAAACAAGCCCAAATCAACAACAACAAAGAAAAGCTTCTCATAATAAAATGAACGATTTCGAAACACCCTTTCATCATTACGATAAGTTTTCAGCAAAGTGGAAATTTGACATTAAGAAGCAAAAACTACGAACATCCTCAACCCTTTCGGTATCACGTTGATTTTTCACCCAATACGCAACGCGGTCGACCTGGTGGCGAGGGGCGCTCTATAGGCAATGTTGTAGTTTCGTAATGAATCAGATTTTTACAGCTACTGAAGAGTTTCTCGATAAGCGAAAGATAGATTACTACTAAAGAGACTTCAATAGATTCATTTAACGACGCCAATGCTTCCAAGTGAACAATAAAACAACCAGTTCAATTTCATAGCATAAATTAGGCCTATCTGAGGTCCTGTATGGTAAATCTAGTGCTAGACATATGCTATTTTCGCAAACCTCATCAGTATCACATGCCATTCAGTTCGAACGTCCTCTACAACTAAGGGTAGCGGCGACCACCCATGTTTCATTACAACCGTTCCCCTACAACCAAACATAACGGCATCGAACATGTATCACCGCACGTCAAGTAAAAAGATCACTCGACACTGCACTGTTTTATAGTGGGTTTGCTCATGGCTGGTAAAAACATATATAGCAATACCTTTCTAATCGACTGTTTTTGTGAGCTAGCCTAAAATAGAAATCCATACTCTGCGATGCTATCGTACATTATAAAGCCGTTTTCGGAAGCGTTTGGGCATATTGTTGAGTAAAATTATTAGAAATAGAGTGCCGGTATTTGATATAAAATTCTTCGCAGAGTATTGTAATCCAAATGAGAATAATAACAAAAACGATCAGGAAAAAAAACCATATGAGAATTCGGGGAGCGCATACATCACAAAGACGGGCGGAAGACACGCCGCAGCAGTCGGTGTCCCATATATGATGATTGCGGTACCGAAAGAGTTGACACTTAGTGTCGCCATAACTTGAGTACTTTATCTTTTCCACCACTAACAACTTTTGTGCCTTCAGGGCTCCAATCAACCGTGTATACCTCATCACCATGGCCAGGTAGATCAAAGTGAAGTCGCCTGCTACGAATTTCCCACACCTGAAAACAAACTCACAACTTGTGACAAGACACTCTTGGCCTTCATGATCAAAACTTTAGCATGAGCCCATATTTCGAAAACATGTCTTGCACTCCAGTACGGTCCTGTAGTGTATTGAGATTATCGCGGTGTGGCGAAAATTTTTTTGAAGGAAAAAAAACACGAAGGACATCAATGTATATTTCCCATTGTCGCTTCAAACAAGGAATACACCTTCAAAGTGGAGTCGGCCGATCCGGAAACTAACAGTCGACTATCGGCTGACCACGCGATTTGGTAGACAGCGTTCACATGTCCTCTGAAACTTGTTTCGATTAGATCAAAAGTCAGATCTGACCTAGTAAACTAATTTATGAACCTTAATGAAGCGATAAATCTCCCTGTCTTACCGCACCACAATTTCACCGATTTATCGAACGATGCTGACGCTATATAGCGCGTATCTGGTGAGAACATGACCTGGGATTATATGCATACATAAATATAGAAAGTTATGAAGGAAAATAGAAACTCACTTGATTAACAAGTTGCTGATGACCAGTTAACCTGGCTATAGCATTTTTTGACTCTGATGGATTCCACAGGAACATTGTGAAGTCATCTGATCCACTCACTAATCGCTCACCACCACAGACCTTCAGCGCATCCTCATATCTCCGTTGTGCTATTTTCTGACACTTAAAGACCTCTGATAACTTCCAAACTATCGCGAAAACGATAATTTCAAACTGTCGCAAAGTAATCCATGGCGTCGATCGTTTTTAAAACCTTTGTCCTTGAAACTCTAAAAGTTTTGTTCTACCAACGGAGCTCCATCGAGTGAGAAGTGGTGATGGCATTGTGTTAGTGTACACTGTGCCGTCAACATATACGCCTCCCTCCTTGCTACAATGTAGGGCTTAATGTGAGGCGTGGGCTACTGACGAGGTGGGGGTGAGACCTCCAGAACACGCGTGTATAGTCCTGGCGTACCAACCTCGGGTAAGGCTTTAAACAATCTTAAAGATTTATACTAAATATCGCAAAAACGCATTTCTCCCAATTAAACACATAAGCCTCGTCAAGAAATGCTCATTGAAGCTTTCTATAACAAGGCAGTTGTTGTAGAGATGGTACTAGTGAAAGCAACTGTCTGGTGTCCTTCTCCAGGATTTCTTGCAGCATAGGTGTTGCTCGTTGTGCTCCAGCGTGACTGACTTTCAACGATGCCGCAATCATTAGCGTTGAGACCACAAATGCAACCCTTGAAGCAACGTACATACACTCTAAATCCAAGGTTCTCAGGAAAGTCAAGTCAGGAAGACAGCTGATCCGAATTTAGGAATTTTTCATGGGAATTTTCACGGAAAAAACAATGCTATCCAAGTCACAGAGAACATTATAGGCCAATTCTGCACTTAAAAAGCACAGATGGACACATAAGATAAAAGGAGAGATATATTGTCGCTTAATCTCCATATGGTAATTTTGGCCTCTGGCAGTGCAACGAAGAGCATATCAACAATAGAAAGACCACTGTTGAGAGGTCACCCAGCAATGGAAAACAGTTCTTCTAACGCATGACTTTGTGAGACGATAACGAGCACATTGCAATGAAGGGGATGAGCAATAGCCTTGAAACCGCTCAAAATCGCATAGCTCCGCTTGGTTGGAGAATTCCTTCCAATGCAAGATACATAGAGTCGCATTGGTACAATTTTCTCAAGCCTAGAGATGGAATCAACTTGACTACCTATTAGCGTCACCTATAAATAAAACTCGGAATGCTCGAGCAGCAGCCGAATCCGCAAGCGAATCCGAAAACCTTCGTGCATGACGACTGCGATAAGTGCTTCTGCACAATAAGGGATCCAAAGCCATGTAAAACAAAAGTATAAAGATACTTTAAAGATTAAATTTCTTTTGGACTTATCATTCACAATCAAATATGCATTTTTGTTGATTAATCCGACAGCTTTTAGATTACAAATATACCCAACGATGTTCAGTGATGAGCAGAGCCTTTGCGTCAGGCGGGACTCAAACCCCTGATTCACCCTATCCAGAGGCGCGTGTTCTATCCCGTTGCAATAGCGACGTCTGTTTTGCCCATCTCGAAGCAAAGATGATGAAGACCACAACGAGCTTTGAATTATATCAGAAATATTATGAAACAACGACGAGGTCATCAACATCCATAACAAGACCGTTAGAGTAGCATAGACGAGGATCACAACGAGGACGCGCATAAGGTGGACAATCGACTAGAATAATCGGCTCCGAAGAAGGTAAAAACGTCGAAACATAAGCCGAATAGATTCGATTCAGTCAATCTCGTCCTAGTGACTTTTACAACAAGGAGTGTACAGAAAAATTCTAAGTGAAAATTGAAAACAAACTTCCTCTTTCGCAGGCCGGTCGCAGCCATTTTTTGGATCAAAACAACTTGTCCTCAATACATAGTCTGTGTTCAGTGCAAGTGTATTGATCCAGTGAGCATGACCAAGTAGATTTCGACAGATTATTCCATCTTTTGCTCGCCACACTTTTACGGTCCGGTCCTTGAAAAAGGAATGAATTAGCTCTGTGGCAAATTACACCTTCGAATCAGTTAAGAAATCCCACTCAACAACCAAAATCTCGTTGAACGTTCCACTCCTAATTCATAAAACATAGACGGTCTTTGACTAAATGTCCGTACCTGAGATCCAGAGTAAATGAGACCTTCACCTCCCCATCGTATACTCGTTACACAGGCCGTATGACCTGAATCGAAGAACAGGGCAAATTGTGCAACTTTCCAACGAAAACCCACTTTATCCCGCACAGCGTATCTCGCAAGAAACACGCGATTTCCGTGATTCATTTAGGATTTGTACTTCATCCAAAATCTGAACCTTAGGCTTTTTTGTCTATCCTATGATTTTCTCCACATGGTCATGTGTTTTTCGTTACATATAACTTTTCTGCAGGATAAAAACTTTGAATGCGAAACGTAATCTTCTTTTCGCCCCCCATAGCGTTCTGTGCGACAATCTTTGAAAACAATTGCAGCATCGAAATTCTCGAGATTTGGGTTATCGAATGTCTACTAAAAGTCTGGTGAAGAGCCATGTACAAACTCCAGCCGAGCAAATACAGTAAACTGAGTGTAAGAACACAGTCCTATTTTCGCTACTACAATGAATGAAAGAGTTTTTCAAAAATCAAGCTCAGTGCTAAAAATCGCAGATTTGAGCTTTCAAACAATCACAGACTGCCGAAGAGCAAAGTTTTATCTGGCGAATAGGGCTTTTGAACAATCGCGTACCTCAGCCGCTACACGTCGCCCCTCAAGGGTTAATAGAACACTAACATTTCTTTCATTATTATTTGAGCCAACTTGTCATGTGGTCTGGTAAGGGCTCTTGTACAGCCCGATACACGTGTTTCGTCCTTACAGACTCGTTAGCCGGGCAGAACGCGTCGTCTTTCGATCTTTTTATAGTCAGTTCTCTCAAGAGCCTTACACTCCTTATAGAGAGTCATCGACGACGTACGCTTTACACTCTATGTCAAGTGAAACCTTCACCTAACCCAGAGTGTTGTGCACTCTATTGCTCATTGGCTATAAGAAGTGTAAGGCTCCCGAGAGAACTGACTATAAAAAGATCGAAAGACGACGGGTTCTGCCCTGCTGACGAGTCTGTAAGGGCGAAACACGTGTATCGGGCTGTACAAGAGCCCTTACCAGACCACATGACAAATTGGCTCAAATAATTATGAAAGGATATATTGAAATTTGAGCGTGGTCTAAACAAAGCACTCGAAATAAAGGTACAATCTTTTCTGTCTAACCCAATCACGAGGTTGTCATGATATATTTCACTCGGTCAGTTGACGTTTCGGCCGTTCGTTTCCTTCAGAGCTCGGAAAGATCAGTTAGCTCACAATTCAGAGAACCAAACATCCCCACTACTGAGACAGAAAAAACCAACATAACCTAAATTTTACTCACATCAAGCGCGCAACAACATCCCACCTATTCACAGCTTTTTATGAGTCGTTTACTGAGTTGTCCAAGAGGAGACTAACTGCTGCAGAGTTCACATGGACTACGAATGCACCTCTCACATCAAAATAAGTCTTATACACTGATCATTTTATGTATGGTCACGAGGCATTCCTCCTTCCGCTTCATTTTTGTATTGTAAAGTTTATCCAAAATGCTTTGAAAATCTTGCGCAGTGAGGTTTCGTTTCCCTGTACGACGATGTCGACTTCTATTTCAACATCCTCCTTCTCCTCTCAATATGCGTTTGTGTCCTATAAAAAGCCACCATCTTCGCACATGATCATATAACGTCAGTGCGTGAAGCACTTTGGGTAAATCCGATGGATCTAAAATGGATCACAGGGAGGAATGCCTCGTAATCACACGTGATAAGATAGTTATATCGGACTGTTGCGATTATCTCTACACAGTTGATCACTTGAACAACTCAGTAGAGGACTCATAAATAGCGGTATCCTGAAGGCTGTTCTATGCCTGGCGCAATTGAAATCTAGATCTGCCTGATCTACCCGTTTGATGATGAGGTCCTGGCTGATTGAATTGTAAGTGACCTTACCTTTCTAGGCTCTGAAGAAGGCGAAACTGCCAAACGTCAGCTGACCAAATAACTCGTATTAAAACAACCTCGTATTTGGCTTGTGAAGAAAAATTTGTGAACCAATGGCGAATGCCGAGGCTAACAGAGAGTCGGCCGTGGGATTTAACAGGAAGAAAAACACTCAAAAAAAGCAGCTCCTTGGCTGTAAGAAGGAGAATGAAGACATAAGCAGATGACAAACCGTTCAGTGACCGAACTACTAGTCCTTGGATAGTGTCCCAGATATGAATGCTACCATCCTTACCAGCACTGGCAAGATATCTGAAAGGAAAGACAAGGCGAAAAAAATTATAACCTTATTGATACAATTCCTACTTCATAGCAACACAGAGGAACTCCTACCTGCTACTTGGGTCCTTGTGCATTGGTTCCCATGCTAAGTGTGTGATCCACTGCTTATGCTTCGATAAAGTTTTACCGATTTTCGAGCCAGTACAGCGTCCCAAATCATAATCTAAGCAAGCATCATGACGTGCAATGCGTAAAAAAATCACTGAATTTTCGAATTTTCTACCAGATAACACCATAACTAACAATATGAAGATCTAGCTGACCGTTTTGTTTCGGTAGGTACCGAAAACGATACATGTGTGTGCTCACCGTTCAGACGTCTCACGAAGATCGGTACGACCTTCAATGAGGGCTTACCGACAGCTCGATATTATGTTCGTAGTAGAGAATAAGTGCACCGTCCTTCGTGACCGTCCAAACCGCCCCCAGTTGGAAATGGCCGCCGTAGCAAAAGGGTTAATCCTTTGCGGACGGGCAGGGTCGTTTTCGACCCTAGACTTTCCAGAAGTCTTTATCGCTTGACAGAGGTATTCTACTAGAATTCTGATGACTTATTCAAAAGCTTAAATCTTGATAATTTCAACAGTGTGCCTGGTTTCCAAAATCGTCTTTTTAGTACGTTGTAGCAACGGAATAAAGTTTATGTTTGATACTCGCAGTGCCTTGCTTGCCCGGCTAGGGTCTCTAGACAGCTTTTCACCGGACTAGACTAATACCAACTGCAACACTACAATCTCGGCGATTCTGAAACTAAACTTGGTTTCTCAGAAAATCTTATAGTGGGCTATAGGAGTCAAAAGGCAGATTACATTTCACACCCGAAGTTTTCTCCGAAAACAAGAGTTATGTATGCACAAAAAGCATATAATCTCGTAGAAGAAATTATGCAGGATCAGAATAATACAAAAAACCTCGAAGTTTTTTCGAAACAAAGAAAGAATCGTATTGAAGAAAATGCGACTGATAAATGATCAAGTGGCGCCGGCGAAGAGTTAAAGATAGAAAGCACACATACCTGTCCATTTTTACAAGAAGAAGCTATTTTTCTCGCATCAGGAGACCAAGCAATGCACAAAACCCAATTCTTGTGTCCTTCACAAGTATGAAGAGGCTAGCTCGGTATCGATATCCCATATTCGTACAGTCGTATCGCCAGAGCCACTAGCAAGACCTCTGCAATCGCAGTCATTTTCGTTCTGAGTTCGAAGATAGGCAAACTCTAGAAATCAGAGAGGAATCCGAAAAGGTCTTCCTGGTATTTTGAATCTCAGTGCCTTGGATTTGAATGCTATTCAGAGGAATAACAAAGAAATTCTACAAGACCCTCACTTCCCATCTGGGCTAAATTGTGCTGAAATCACAGGTTCGCCATGACCCGGCATACTCGACGAGCATCTTGTCACTGGTTGAACTCGAAATACGGCTTGAGGTTGATAGATGAGGCACAACGTCTGAAAAAGCGAGGAATCCAAAGGAAATCAAAATTGGACAAGCAGCATCGACTCTATCTATAGCCTCGCTATTGCCTTACAGCTCACAGTATCTTCTTGAGCTCAAAACGCGAAGTCGTTATGATCAATATAAATCCTCTATACCTAAGAGAACTAAGTGATAAGCAAAAATTCGACCTCAGACGGGAGTTGAACCCGCGCTTCATCCATAGGGAGATATTGGAAAACATTCACAGAGTTGCATAGAGAGATAATGAAAAATGAGTGATGAGTAAGCTGTGGCCTCAGTGGACTAAAGATTACCACTTAATTCTCTTGGGTAATTGAAACATCATGGCACTAAGCAAAGCAATAAAAACATAAGAAATCTTGGAACTGTTAAAACTTGTTTTACTGCCTTTCAGCAGGATATGACGCTATAAACTATACATCTAGAACGGTGAGTGAGTGGTATGTAAGACGCTCGACATTAGACGGCAGTTGAACCCGCGTTCCATCCATACCGCAGACGTTGTTACCACTACACCAGTGAAGCCACTGCTTTGCTACCACTCTATCTTCGATATAAACTAGCATACAGCAACCAGCCTTTAACGGGCTTGATCTGGCAAGCACATATCGGTACCAAACCCAGTTAGCTTAGTCTACATAGTTTATATCGAAGAAAGAGTGATGGCAGCGCGTTTGCATCAGTGATTTAGTGGCAGCACGCGCCCAAGGTATACGTGAAACACTGGTTCAACTCTCGCCTGATGTCAAATGTTTTGCATACCATCCTACATTCTTAAAATGTTGTCATGAGAAGTTGGTTGGCCTCCATTTAGAGAACTCCAAGGAAGACTTTTAGAAAATTCATAATTGTGCGAGAAGTTGTTTCATTCTTGACCTGACCAAAAAATCAGATCTGATGACCTTTTTCCTTGCAGAATGAAGGTGCTCAGCCGACTACGGGTTGTAGATATCACCTAATCTTGCCAACAGGCTCTAATAAAGGCGAAATCGGTGGACAGACCAATCGTTCAAACGAATTCTATTTGAATAGAAAATTCAGGTTTTGGCAGAGAAAGAAAAACTGTAATTCAAACTGAAGCCTTTGTAGTGAAAAAAGGATATGAGACGCATTGGTCTCACACGGAAATTCATACAAAAGGAGCCAAATGAAGACCACATACCTTCTCGAGATCGATCTTGTCGAGGCTCTTTTCAATGTTATCGACAATCTCAACTCCATTTTCAGTGAAGAAAGAGATCGGCACCGGATCGTCACTACAATGAACAACATTTTTACTTTATAAGCTGAATAAAAGATAAAAAGAAAAAGCTCTCGGTGACCATCAATCTTTAAGGGAAGCGCCATACATTCGACTCCATTCATAGCATCGTCTGAGATGACTGAATGTATATCTGGCTTTCACAATGACTCTCAGTGGCCTATCAATGTATTAAACCAGTGCTGCTATTCCTCCAGACAAGTTTGGCGCTAATTCACTACCCCGCAGGGATGGAAGGCTTTGTGAGCCTTCAGCCATGGGGTCGAACTATCGACCACCAACTGACTGATTAGGTGCCCTGCAGGGCACTCTTAACCACTGCGCCACATGCGCTTATAAGCTAAATAAACCAAGAAGATCATAGCGATACAATCGATGGTCCAGTTCTATACCTGCTTCCAAGCAACTGATTACACAGGATTTGCAACTGATTACACGTGACGGATGTTGGCAAGACGATTCCAGCTCCACCGAGTTCGTCTCCATTCTCACTTAGGAATCGGACAGAAATCTGCTCCCCAACAGCCACCTCATTCATCTGAAACATACGCATAAAGTAGGAAGGAATGAAAGAAAACAGAATCATAGACCCAGTTCAATAGAAAAATCGTCAACAGAAATCTCAGTAAATTCTTTCATTATTACTCGAGCCAACTTGTAAGGGCTCTTGTGCAGCCCCATACACGTGTTTCGTCCTTACACACTCGTCAGTCGGGCAGAACCCGTCGTCTTTCGATATTTATTTTCGATGTTAATATGATAGAAATACCAGCCAGCGAGCAATCGAGTGCGAAAACACTCTGTGTTAGGTGAAAATTTCGCTTGACATAGAGTGTAAAACGTTCGTCTTCGATAACTCTGTGTAAGGGAGCAGAGCTCCTGAGAGAACTGACTATAAAAAGATCGAAAGACGACGGGTTCTGCCCGGCTGATGAGTCTGTAGAACGGCGTCTCTGATTTTCGACTCGACAATTATCCCTGCCCTAATGTATGCAGCAGAAACCTGGTCGCTACGTAAGCAGGATGAAAGATCACTTGCCGTTATCGAACGCGCCAGTCGAAAGGTCGATGCTAGGAGTATCTCGTATTTCGCAAATGAGACAAAGGATCCGAACTTCCGACCTACGTCAACCATCGAAAATCAGAGACGCCGTTCTACACGCCAGGATATCGAAAATAAGGTGGGCCGGACACGTGATGCGCCTCAACGACAACCGATGGACGAGAGCCGTTACCGACTGGATTCCTCGGGACGTCAAGCGCTCTAAAGGAAGACTACTGACACCGCTGGTCCGATTTCTCTCACGAAAGCGATGGAAGAAAAGATATGATGCCTCAGCGAATTCCTAGAGCAAGGAGGACCCACTGGGCTACTCTTGCACGCGATAGGGAAAAATGGAAGAGTTGCTGGTACCCGCTCGAGTCACTCGACGATCAACGGGACGACAGGTGATACAGGTGAGCCGTGGTCTTAATAAAGCACTCGAAAGGAGAGTATAAGAGATCTCAGCCTCAAAAAAGCTGTAGAGATCTAAGCCTCATAAACTGAAACAAAGGCCTCAGCCCAAAAAAGATGACTTTGAGATCTAAGCCTAAGCTACAACAGAGATCTAAACCGAAACTGTAAAAGATACCTAAGCTTCAATGAGAAAAAAAAACAGTATTAGAGATCTAATTCTTGAAAAAACCGTAGTAACAACCTCAACGTCAAAAGGAGAGCCGCGCTAAGAATCTAAATCCCAACAAAGTTTTGGTACTAAAGCAGTAAACATCAAATTTGTTAACCCTTTATGGCCGGTAACTGGTACACGTCATCCTTCAGGATTAATGGAGCCTGAAGCAATGATACGGTTGCAGAAAGGACGACTACAAAGTGGTTAGCGAAGTTCAAAGCCGGAGAGAACTGTCTGGAGGACCAGCCGCGCTCGGGTCGTCCACAGGAAACTCTATTAATCTTGCGCGCCGCTTCACTAGCTCCTTTTCCCTACGAGCCATCCGTGCGTGAGTAGCAAATGAATTTGTCCCAGGACAGCTCCATCTTGGAGCAAATATAAGCAAGTTGTATACCAAAATATTCGCAAGAAAAAGCGAAATTGAAGGATACCAAATTCCATGCAGTTTCAATTACTTCTCGTTAAAAGTTTTGGTGTGTTATTGCTCTGGTGCCAAAACTTATGGAGCGACCTAATAGTATGACTCTGACTCCAAAGGGAAAAAAAAAAACAAAAATCTAAACCGTATTGAGAATCTGAGTATCAAAGAAGGAGCAGCAATAAAGACTTCAGTCTCAAAAAAGCTATAGTAGTGACCTAAATCCCAAAGGAAACCCGTAGTAGGCACTTAAATCCCAAGGAAAAAAACATTGATAGCGATCCAATTTCAGAAAATCCGTGATAGAGACCTAAATCTCAAAGAGAAAGCTGAAGTAGGGTCCTAAGACTCAAAGAAAACAAACAGTACTCTTGAGAAGTGAGTGGCACGGAAAAATTCGACCTCAGGCGAGAGTTGAACCCGCGTTTCACCCTTACCAAAAGCGCGTGCTACCACTAAACCACCAAAGCCACCGCTATTCGACCACTCTTCCTACCACATTAACTATCGAAGCTGAAAGCAGTAGGATTGAAGACGTATAGGCTATAGAATCATTACTGTTTTCAGTGGAATCTAAGCTCAAAAAACTGGGGTAGCAGGGACCCAAGTCTCAGAGACAAAAACCTGTTATCCCTTTCGTGACCGTGGATCCACTTCCTCTGCATCTCTAACCCCAGTGTGGGAACCGAATGGATGGCTCGATTTGGATTATTTGTAGGGTTTAATTTCTATTGGGTAGCACGAATCTTCAAGTCTTTCTTCTACACTCGACATGGAATTTCCATGGAGAGCGCTAGTCAACTATTCGAAATCTCAAATTTCGAAACTATCCGTGTATGTGGACCGCTTTTCTAATAAGAGCCTCCTCATAACGTTAGAAAAATTCAACCAAGATTACGCTTCACACGCGGCATTTCTCGCCGGGCAGAGCTCTTTCTTCAGACTATTAGTGATCTTTCGACAGCGTAAAACTTGCCGAATCCAACGCTATGCTCATCTTCTGAAAAGGCTCTTTCTCTGTGACGCAACAAGGAAAATAAGATTGATTCACATGCGCGAGCAAGCTGTTGGATGAGGCAGCAAGGTGAGCTGGCGCGATGAGATGATCGATCGATTTTCGAGCATATCAACGTATAGAGAAAATCGCCTAGTACCTGAATGTCTTCGAGTCACTGTGGAAGCAATTAGGACGTTCTGGTCTCCTAAATTCCATCAAAGTGATAACAATGATGATTGTTAATCCATCTTCACGCAAAATAAAGCATTCAGAGCGTTCTTGTAGCAGAGTCATACGCTCTATCTGAAGTTTTTTTTTTCCAAGCGGATAAACAATTCCTAACTGAATAACAAAGACCGCACTAACATAAGCCGGGTGGGAAATGGATCGATAATCGCGCAACCCCATTGTCCGCCTCACTGAGCGGCCCGTGAATTCGCCAAAGACCTCTTGCCCGTGCATGCGCGTTCAAGCTTATCTCCTCTGTTGCACTGCAGAGAAACGGTCTTGACAGAAATAAGCACAGCGTTGGAATCACTGAAACTTACGTCATCGAACGACTACCAGTAATCTAAAAATAGAGCTTTGTCCGGCGAGAAAAATGCGCATCTGAGACATAATTTGAATTCTACATTTTACAGCGTAATAAGAAGGTTTTTTAGAAAAACGACCACGTACAGCTCTAGCTAGAGATTTAAGCTCTTAAATGATTACTGACACTCTTCATGGAATCTTCTTGTCGAGGGTGAAAGATAGGCTTGAAAATTTGGGCTACCAAACCGAAAAGAAAATTCTGAAGAAAATTTCCGTTGAAGAGAAGTGTATCGATCCCAGGCAATCGAAGACCGACGTCCTAAACAGTGCTTTGGATTGATGTTGTGTCAAGCCCACGAAACAGAGTGGTTCTTCACTTGCTAGAAGATATGCCATCCAGAGATTTCCAGAATATAGAGATGTATTGTGTACATTAACCTCCGTATAACTAATGCAGGCTATGTAAAGCTTGAAGCAGTACTGCATTGAACTGTAAGGTTATTGTAAAATAAGGTTATTGTTATGAGCGCATGTGGCGCAGTGGTTAGAGGTGCTCTGCGTCGCAAACGAGGTCAATGGTTCGATCTCGCGCTCATGGCTCACCAAGCCTTCCATCACTCCGGGATCGGTAAACTGGTACCAAACAGGTCTCAGACTTGTCTAGGAAGATAAGCAGCACTGATTCGGTTCAGCGGGAGGCCACCGCGAGTCACTGTGACGGCCAGATATGCATTCAATCTCCTCAAACGAAGTTTGAAATTGAAGTCGAATGCATGGCGCATCCCTCAGGGATTGATCAACGCCGAGAGCTCTTATTTTTGAGGTTATTGTTATTGCATTGTAAGAAAATATATGTAAAATAAACATTTCGAGCAGAAGTTTTTCAACATCAGTAACCTTTGAAAATCTCTCACACCTTTCAACCGAAGAAGTTTTGTCAAGATTATAACGAGTCCAGCGTTGCCACGCTGAGGGCTAGAGACGCAGAGGAGGTCACTCCGCGGTTCCGAAAGTGTCAGACATCTGAGTCCCAGAAAAAAAGCCGTGATAGACATCTAAGTCGTAAAAATCCTGTAGTACTAATCTGAGTGGCAAAGAGAAACTATTAGTGAAGGCCTAAGATCACAAAATAGCTGTACTGAAGGCCAGAGTCTGGAAAAGTCGTAAAAGATCAAAATCAAGGGAAAAACTATAACAGAGCCTAAACCTCAGAAGAACTGTAGTACACACCTTAGTAGCGAAAAAAGCTGTAATAGGACGTAACTCTCAAAATAACCCGCGCTACTGACCGAAGTCCCAGAGATAATGCACTGATAGAGATCTAAGCTTCAAAAAAGGTGTAAGAGCTACCGTAGGCTGGAAAAGAGCTGTAGTAGAGACACGTGTCCCAGAGAAAAAACTGTCGTATTAGAGACCTGATTCTCGCAAATAATGCAATGATGGAAATATAAGTTGTAACGTAGAAAGAGTGGAGTGCAAAACGAGCGTCGGTGGTGCAACGGTTTAGCACATGGTCCCGGAAAGAGTAAGATCTGAGTTCAAATCCCGGCTGACGCAAATGTTTTTGCACACCACTCTACATCATTGAGTTTATTTGAACACCATAACACCGCAATCGGCAGTCAAATAAAGATGATTTCCGATTGATTATTGGAGATATAAGTCCCAAAAAGGCTGTAGTACGAATCTAAGACCCTAAGATAGAACAACTGTAGAAGTCTGAGATCAAAAAGTAGTCGCACTAGAGGCCTAAGCCCAAAAGAAGGCCGGATAAAGGCCCAAACTAAAGAAACAACAACAACAATAGAGCTCTAAGCCTTAGAAAATCTGCAAGAGAGACCTCAGTCTCGAAAAGAGCTGCAGTAGGGACCGATATCTCAAAGAAAAAGACCGTGTCAGAGACCTAAGTCCCACACATGCAGCATTGATAGGGGATTTCAATCCCAAGAAGAAAGCGGAGAACGAACCCAAATCTCAAGAATGAAACATAATAAATCTCTAAGACTGAAAAAATTGCTGTATTAGAGGGCTAAGGCCCGCCGAAGGAAGCCGTGAGAGGCACTGTACTGTAGGGCCTAAGCCCGAAAAAAGCCGCAAAGGGCACTTGTGTTGTAGGCCCAGGCCTAAAAGAGCCTTGAAAGGCTTATTTATAAGAGCCCTAGGAGGCTTAAGACGGTCGTAAAAGGCCTAAACCAAGGGCAAAAAACACTAATAGGGCTCTGAGCTTCAGAAAAGCTGTGAAAGAGGCCTTAGTCTCAAAAAAAGCTGTGATGGGGACCGACAGCCCAAAGAAGAAAAATAAGGATAGTAAGAAAAAAATGGAAAAAAAGTTTGAGAAAAAACTTGTAACAGGGATCTAGTCTATTCCCCTACAAAAGTCCTCATAGATTGTACTCGCTTACTTTCAGACAATAAGCATATGAAAGAACGGCTCAACGCTTATAATTAAGTACAATTAATTATATACATATATACTTATATAATTAAATACAATGTAAAATATATTACAATTGAAAATCGGATCAAAACAAAATACAAAAAAATCCCACCGACATTTAAAAGACGCAGAAATTTGAAGGACGCGTTGGACCAGTACAAAAAGTTGGACGAACGTCAAAGCGCAGGCTGCTAGTTGATAGAACTTCTTGCTGTTTATCGACTATTTGTTTACTCGTTTGTTTATTGTTTGTTTATTTGTTTGTTTGTTTACTTTAGCGAGTGATAGTCTTCAAGTTGCCTGATTGGTCGGCGCTACAGAGGAGCGCAGAGGTTGAACAGAGCGCGTGTTTCGTAGTGCGACTTGTTCGGTCCGCCGATGTTCTCCCCTTTGTATTCCTGAAATCTGGCTGTTTACTTGTTTATTTGTTGTTTGTTTGTTTACTTCAGTAAGTGACAGTCTTCTGTGTTGCCTGAGTATTTGGCATCAAAAGGAGCGCGAGGTTGGACAAGCGCGTTTTTCGTTGTGCGACTCGTTCGATCCGCCTATGTCCTCCCCTTTGTATTCCTAAAATCGAGCTGTTTTTGTTTGTTTGTTTGTCGTTTACGTGGCTTCTCTCAGTTTGTGAAGCGGATCCGAGCACTTGTAATCGATTCAGTTTCTCGCATTTCTCCTCCACAAAGTTCTCCACACATTTCACGTGTATCCTCGACTGCTGCTTAACACTTCGTCGTCTTTCATGAATCACGCAGAATACTGGCCGAGGCAATTCTCTTTGAAATCCTGGACTGGCTGAACTGAAGCGTTCCTGAGGGCTCATGGAGAGGATCGAACCAGCGTCTCTTTTCGTTTGCTTCATACAGGCCGCATCACTAACCGCTGCACTATCGAGCTCTCAACAGGTTACTATACCATGAGATATGTGTCAACCGGATCCAAGTAGCCGGCCAAAGGCTATCCTTGAGGCACTCGTTGACTGGTCGCTAGAGGATATTGGTTGGGATCGAACCAGCGCATCTCTTATCGCTTTCCTGACGCATCGCATCACTAACCACCGCGCTATCCTACCACCCTCGTAGGGTACTGTAGATAGTAGTGCATAGATCGAGACGTGGGAACCATTGCGCGGTCAATTTTTCCAAGAGAAATTGAGTTTAAGACAGTCTGATCCTCTCGTGTTTTCGCCCGAGGAGAACCTCACCATGTTTTCCTGCTTCTTTTCCTTTCTTGTTCCTTCATCTTTCTTCTTCTCTTCTTCTTCGGTCGAACTCATGCAGTCTTGGAATCTTCCACTCTATTGAGGCTGAACTTCAGCTCTTTCGACTTATTCCACAATTGGAAGTGATTTTCCTCTGGTTGTTGAGACGTGCTTATTTCGATTTTGTATTTTCATGCCTTCTTCTATTTGCATAACAGCGCATGTGGCGCATTGGTTAGAGGTGCACTGCGTCCCACACGAGGTCAATGGTTCGATCTCGCGCTCATGGCTCACCAAGCCATCCATCCCTCCGGGGTCGGTACAATGGTACCAGACTGGTCTGAGACTGTCTGGGAGGATAAGCAGCACTGACTCGGTTCAGCGGGAGGCCACCGCGAGTCATTGTAAAGGCCAGATATGCATTCAGTCACCTCAACGAAGTTGAAATTGAAGACGAATTCATGGCGCATCCTTCAGGGATTGATCAATGCCAAGAGCTTTATCCTTTTTTTATCTATTTGTATTTTTCTATTTTGATCACTTGTAATCGTTTTCCAGTGATTATTTAGACGTATTCTATGGTTACTTTTGAGAGCTGACTTGATATACTGAGTCATGCCAATTCATAACTCATTTGCTGTTGATCATATCGACATCATCGATTTTTCTGGATGTTTTCCCCGATCGATAGCGAATCGTTTGCGTTAATTGAAAGTCATTTTTTAGGCGGAAAGATGGCCACTCATAAGATGAATATGTTTGAGAAGATCGCCAACATGCTGGGCTGTTTGTATCGCCACCAGGCGGCACAGTTTCCGCGCCGTTGGGAAATTCTTAAGGTAGTTTCCTTTGTGCAATGTCTCAGAGGCTTTTTTGAAATTTTTTAGTTTTAAGGCTGTTGGAAGCACGAACTTGCTCCTCCCAAGACCACTGATTGGCCAGCTATCAAAGCTGACTGGAAGAAAGTGTCGGATTTCATTCTAACAAGAAAGTACAAGGAACTCACCGTCAGGGTAAGGCGTCTAATCTGTTATTTTTTTTCATTATTTCTAGGTTTTATCTCGATTTTAGTTCTTTTTGATGAAGAAGTAACGAGAGAATTCTACGTGGTTTTCTTCTAAGAGCGACATTTTTGAGTCTTCACCTAGTTATCTCTAAATACGCAGCATTATCTGACTGTACGACTACACTTTTCATCTAGGAATTCCTCGTCTATACAGCGGTTTCGATGGAAATAGTGTTTTGGTTCTTCATCGGAGAAATGATAGGTCGTCGACACATCGCGGGTTACTTGGTCGGTTTGTCGTACTTCAGAAGGAAAGCGCTGTTTTCTTCTCAGATTCTAGTCAATTACCTCTCTTGTGATTTCAGGTACCGGCAAATTATGTGTCGAAGGAAACACGTAAAAAGTCAAAGCTCTCAAAGCCCAAGAAGCCGAGGAAAGCCTCCATTGATTTATGATCTAGAAGAGTAATTGACATTTACATAGGTGCCCTCAGATTTAATAGAAATTGTTCGAACGTTTTCGATAAGAAAGCTTTTCCTTGGAGTGGTATTTCTTTACACATTTCAAGGAACCAATCTGAATGTCGTAAGTGGTACGCAAATTATTCGACCCCAGGCTGAAGTTGAACCCGCGTTTCACTCACACCGTGGGCGTGTGCTACCTCGACGTCACCCGTGGGCTCCGCTGTTTCTGCTCTTAATATAACTGTGCTCATTGCCGATATGAGCTTACCGGACCAAACTCGTCAAAGGTTTGTTGCTGGCAGCTACGATAGGTTATATCAAAGGAAGAGTGGTAGGGAAGCGTTGGCTTCAGTGATGTGGAGGTAACACGCACTCCCGGTATGTGTTAAACGCGGGTTTAACTCCCGCGTTGGGTCGAGTGTTTTGCACGCCATTCAGTACTCTTAGATCTATATTCAGAACAACATAGCACTGGTGAGAGGCAGTGGAAGTAAAGAGTTCATGTAAATTATACGTATCAAAGTACACATTCTAAATGGGAAAATCAGTCGGTTGTTGCGTGAACAAAGTATTAGCTTCTGAGGACCAAATGGTGAGTTTTGTGCCAACGTCATGCGACTCCCAAATCTCACAGCTACTGTAGTGGCGGCGCCGCGTCTCGTGGGAAAGCAGGCGCAGGTAGTCACACATGCGTGTGCTTGCATGCAGATACCGCCTGCCTATGACTGCCGCACAAGCGACACGGCAACGCCGCCTGCCTATCAACCGTGATCTTCAAAAAGTTAAGGGGTGAGATGCAGGTTCAATTCCCACGTGAGGTTGAAGTTTTGCATATTACTCAATATTCTTAGATTTAAGGTATTTGAGTTTTCAGCTAAATTGCTTGTTCTATGAACTCACTATATTCGTCTAGAGTGCTTCCGTTGTGATAATTCCACCATCATCACGGTCGGCTGGACGTAATGCTTAGTCTTGTAGTTCATCCAATTTACTTGGATTTTTCTTACGATAGCTTTCTTTGTATGATCCGCCTTCCCATGTACTATGCGGATCCTAACGCTTCTTGAAATCGATTCGTTTCCTTCGCTGGGTGATCCTCCGCAAAGATCTTCGAACTTTCGCATGTTGTCTTGGCTGCTGCCTTGAGTATGTCGTTTCCGTTACGAACATCTTATAATCCTGGTAGAGGCGACTCGAATGTGTGATCTTGGGAATAGCCGAGCTGAAGTGTCCCTACGTATATTTACGGGAGAGCTTCCGGAAAGGGGGTGGGGCCTTGCTTTCTGGTATCGTGCAGCACTATTCGTCTGCCTTAGCTCAGATGGATTTAGGGATGGAGATGAGGTTGCCTTTCTTTCTGGTAGCGTGCTTCACTATCCACTGCGCTAACTCCACTCCTTTGACAGTGGGTCTTATATACTCATCTATCTCGAATATTCCTACCTAATACGGGCTCTTAATTGTACTTCGTATAATATTTTGATGCATGACATTCTCTGGATCTCCGTCATTCGGCGATTTCTGCGCGATTAGTGCGAGGGCACGTGGTGTGTCCCTCCATGTGGTAGGTGGGTAAAGTAAACGCGAGTTAAAAGCGGTCATAAGCTTCTGTGAAGGGCTGATGGTTCCAGCTGATGGAGATTTCGTAAAGGTACAAGAGAGCATCTCGTCCCACCACCTTCGAAGTGAAAAAAAGTCTTTAGTTAAGCTAAAAACAAGAGCATTCATGGAAGCTCTGGACAGCGAGGGCATCCCTACTCGGTACAAAACGATTCATTGTGAGCTACATAGAGATTTCACAGTCAAAACATCACCATTCTACAATGATATTACAATCAACGTAAGGAGAGGAGTTCCACCAAACGAAACTATTTGGTCACATTCTAAACGCAACCCTTCAAAACATATGAAATAGAATTCCTCATTAAGGTCAAATGGAATACTTTTTATTTGACCGCTTCTAGCCGTGATATGTTGTTTCAAATATACCCACTGATGTAGAGTGATGTGCAAAACTTTCGCGTCAGCCGGGACTAGTACCCGCACCTCACTCTATCCGGGCGCGCGTGCACTATCTGTCACATTAGTGACGCCCATCTTACACCACTCTTGAACCCAGTAACGCTGATTAGTATTGGGTATTAAAGATCAAGTGAGATTTTTTTTATTCGACTGCTTCGAGCGTTGGAATGATGTTTCAAATTAATGTGGTGAACAAATTGGCGTCAGTAGTGTAGCGGGATAGAGCACGCGCTCCCGCATAGAGTGACGTGCGGGTTTCAGTCCCGCCTGACGCGAAAGTTTTGCACATTGCTCTACATCAATGGGTATAATTCCTTTTTATTTAGCCGTTTCTAGCGGGTGGCATGATGTAACAAGTGCATTCATTTATGTAGTGTAATGTGCAAAACATTTGCATCAGGATGGACTTGAACTAGCATTTCACCCAATCCGGTTGCTCGTACTCTGTCCTTTGCGCCACCGATGCATGCTTTAACACCACTCTTTCTACGCTTTAACGCATCTATCTGTTGGCAACCAACCATCAACAAAGTAGTTGCTGTCGACTTGAACACAGCCATGTTGACATTATATGAAAATCAAAATGAGACAATTTGAGGGTGAAAATTGGGTGGGCATGTAGAACATCTTCTTCTTGATGATATCGTTCTTACAATACTAGGCATCAACCTAGTAGAACGAATGTAAAGTGATTTCGACAGCGCTGATTTTTCCCCTAATTCTCACGGACACGGTGTTCATGGGAAACGGATTAGTTTTGAATGTCCCAACGCTAAACGAAATGAGTACCTCCGAGTGCTTTAGTTGAGCCTAATCTCGATCGAGAAGTCAGCATGATGAAGGCATAGTTCCAAAGTTGAACAGCACGAAGTAAGACGCTTGGATATCATCCAAGTGCGCCGGGAGCGTAATGAAGAAAACAACTCGTCTTTGTGCGCAACTTTTCGACTAAACGATTTTCCATGCCTCTTCATGCGCATCACAAACCTGCTCGCTACGCAGCAGGATGAAATCACTTGGCGTCATTGAACGTGCACTCGAACCTCGCGAAAAACCTAGAAAAAATTTATGATGCCCAACGAATTTCCTTAGCGAGAAGGCTAGAAGATGTTTTCTTGTGACCGTCTTAGCCACTGAAGCGTCAACGGGACAATAGGTGACATCACCTGACAAGTGACTATTGATACATCTCAGCGTAAGAGAATAGTTTTGCTTCTGAAAATTAAGGCTATTGATTTTTCTGAGCTAGATGATTAAAATTCACAGAAGCTGCTTCTCGGGCTATCTACTCGAACTGTCAATACATGTGGTGTAATAAACTTCCTCTGTCCTTTCACCGTACCATAGTATCCAGGGATAAACAAATCAAAAATGGTCTTATCAGGAAAAATTGCACCTTCCTACATACATCTAATAGAGGAATACATCTAGACATCTAGTAGTATTTAGTAATAAAGGCTTTTACCTCAGATTTCCTTATTTTATTTTTTCACCCAACTGTTCTAGTAACTCGTGTTGCTCCAAGCTGATCACAAGAATGTCTCTGTCACCGGGCTGAACTGGAGCGATTCCAACGGTTTACTTTAAGGGCTTCCGCATACATGTGTCAATCACGTTTTCGCTTCTGTTGAGCCTTTTGAGTATGGAGGCTTATCTGTAAATTGCAGATCATTTCTTAGCAGCATGCGCCAACGCAGAAGAAGCGGTCTTCATGAATTTTGGGGCCTGACGTAACTTCCTAGAGTTCCAAACTGCGCATAATTTTTTCTCTCTAAGCTAGACAAAGGAATAATCTTCTGAAAAGTACTTTGGGGCCATTTCTGGTAATCTATATGAGTCGAAATAGTTTTGGTTACATCTATCTCTCATAGCATTTCTAGACGGATAAATTTGATCGCCGTGGTTGCAGTAGAGAAAAGGCTCCTCTTGTACTGACTGGTGCAGTAGAGTGTCAAGTCTCGGATAGTCTTCGCATAGATTATTTACTAGCTCGAAAAATAATATCCGATTTTGTGCGAGTCTGCCACTCGAAAATTTCTAACGTAGGCACGGAGAACAACCTCGCTTGAGTCATCCGTTTATAGCCGCGATAACAACACAATATAAGCAGTCTGACGAAACGTAGTTGAGCGAACAAATACAAGGTTGGGCGAGTGATTGGACCGCGCTGAAATACGCGAACTCTGGAACTCTGCAACCCACTTATATATGGATCGATGACAAAGGCTCTATCCGATGAAAAGCTGCACGAAGGGAAAAGTACAATTTGTATGGTTGACAAAAAAGAATATGAGCCCAGAGGGTTACAGGCAAACAACCTATGGGAAGGAAAATTCAGAGCAGAAAAAGCTGGGTGGACATTTCCGTGAGAAAGCAGCAAAGAAAGCTCGTGTTAAAAGTTTATCCGAAAGCGATGTTATCGCATCTAAGATAACTTTCCATGTAAGTTCATGTGAAATTATGTGGCTGCTTGGGCTGAATGTTCAAAAAGATTCATTGAGAAAGGACAGACGTACAAAAAGACAAGAAAGTACTCAATGTAAGAACCTCACGACAATATAGAAATAGGAACTAAAGGAGAATAGTACTATACCTCCGATGTCAATGAATTGCATTCAGAACTTTTCTCTTATAAATAGTAGTCTTTTATATTTAGTTAGTGCCACGAGGCTGAAACATAAGATTCATTGGGTTTCAACTTGTTCGTTTTCTTCAAATCTGATGAATCGAGTTGATTGTCCACAGTTAATCGCCTTCGTTGTGGAAAAATTTTCCTATGTCATTTATCAATTCGTTACCTGTTCCGTGATAACGTGGCACTATATAGGACCTAACACATGGAGAAAACAACACAAACAGTTAAGCAGTCACGGAATGAAGTGGCTCCAAATTTGCCTCTTCTTGAGCGGTGTCCTAGCATATGAGGATTTGGCGTAAAGCACAACAATGACGACACATGGGCGAGTGATTCCTAATTCAAAATGCTCTTTTATACATCCAGCCTGCACAGGTACTGTGTGAGCTCCAACGATATCTCTGCTCGGCTTGTTTAGTCCAACTCATCATCTACGAAAAATTCAGAGCTAATCGCATGTGAGCCAGTTGTTAGTCCGGAATCTCCCTCTTCTCTACGGAGGATGTTGGATGCTAGTAAAGTTGGCTCACGTTGATGTCTCAGGATAGGCGGACTGGAGCGTTTTCATTAGAATTTGATCACTGAATTTTCCCTAAGCAATTTTAGTATCCATCTCATCAACTCTGAGGAATGAGAGGACTGGCGGGCTTGTTTTCTATGGTGTCTTGAAATCTTCGTTCGAAAACAACTGAGCAAAACTCATCGTTTGATAAGACTCGATAAGATAGGGTAAGAGTACATATTGATTCATTATCACTTCATTTCTGTGATTTCTGTACTCTAACAGGCAGCGTGTAGGTCGGTCGCTTCCGCGATAACAAAGTATATTCGACACACAAATGTTTCGTTATATTTATTATCTATACAGTTAGGCACATTCAGCTGGAAAGATAGGTAGCACGCCCGATCTCGCATGCTTGTACATACGGCTTTTTCAAAGGAATTATTAGAGTAGGAAAATAGAGATGAAGCTCTATCTAGATTCACCGCATATGAGAACCCATAGGGTGATTGTAAAGGTCTCCTAGAAGTCGTCACAAGTTCTCTCACGTAGAAAAGATCTATCTATGCGGAATCCTTGTGAGTAACAGTAGGAGTAGTTGGAGTAATGCTAAACATGGATCGATTGGTTTTTTGTACTACCGTATAAGAATACACCAATAAAAAGGTTCCACGAATAGCAGGGAGGAACTACGTGAAAAGGATTCCATTTGGGTTACGTTTTGGTTTCCTCTGCCTTTTAACAATCGCTATGATTGAATTCAGTATTCCACAGTCGTTCGTCTTCGCGATGTTCGCCTTCGCTATCGAAATCGGTGCACTAGAACATCGCTTAAGTAATATCCCCTGTTCTGGCGAGCAAGTCTATAGATCTGTAATGAGAAATGCAGCAAATAACGTGTCGAATTGCTGAGGAAACAGTTTCCTTCTGGGTCACTTGGGTATCAACATCCGAACTTGATAGCTGAGGCTGAGTTTAGTTTCTAGAAGGCCTTGTTGGAACGGCAAATCGTCCCTTTTCGCATGATACGCACGAAGGCATATGAGCATGTAGATAAAGTCGTGGGTTATCAAAAAAAAAAACAAAGAAAAATCAAGTTGTTCCAACGCAGATAAAAACTCCTGAAGAAATTATGAAAATCGCGCCCTTTTGAAGAAGCAATCGAAATCGTTGCGCGTTGTGGTATTCTTTATGAGAGTGGAATTAATATATTTATTTGCAATTTGCTCTGCATCGAAAAATCTCTAGATTTATGGAATTAAGAATGCAGGAGAGACTTCATTCTCTCGTTCTTATAGTATTAACTTATATTTTCATTTCACATCCCTTTGCGGACGATGAGGGTCATTTTCACCCTCAACTGGGAAGGAAGCTGGGTTCCAAGTTCTCAGAGGAACATGATCATACGAGAAATGATATTATATCGCTGATAAGACGCTGGTTTTAATGATTTTAGCAAGCTTAGTGCCTATGCTACGCAGAACCTTTCCTTTTCAAAGGAAAAAAAAAACCTTATACTTACGAAAAAGAAAATATTACCAGCTCTTATTGAAAATTTTCTCCTATCTTCTCGATGTTTTTGTAGTCAATCAATAGCTTCCAAAATTCTGATTCTACTACTAAGCTTGTTGCTTGGAAATATTTTCAACAGTACGTCCTATTGATAAATAAAAGATGCTATTATGCAGTAGCAATCCAATTTTTCCAACGCATAGCGGACTTTTTGGGAATGTATAGTTAGATTTTGATTCCATGGACTTTTTTGCTATAAAAAACAAGTTATCATCGAAAGAACTCCTGTAAACGTTTTTCTAGAAGGAATAATGCTCAACTTTTTTGAAAATCATTACTTTTGGAAATAATTTCTGTTGCATCAACCGCATTTCAAGGACTGCGCGCGTGAGCCCTTGTTTTTTCTATATAAAAACCTATTATATCAAGCTGTTGGTATTCATTCAATACCTCAAATCAAGTGAAATTGAAGAGTACATTTCATTTCTTAAATGGCTTGTTTTTTTCGCTGTAACAATTGAGATAAAATCATGTTTCTTAATTGAAAGTTCTTGCCGGATAAAGTTTTTTCTAAAAACAATCGATAACCTTCAACAGCGTGAATTTGAAACAAATTCAAAAACATAGTTGATTTTTGAAGAAAATTCCTTGGAGCGCTATAGCAGTCAAAAGATTATCGGGTTTCGCAATCTAAAGGATGAGATTTCACGACATTGGCCCAAGTCATCGCGCTTTTTGCAACATGTCGACTGACTGTGAAACATGATCTTTTCTTGACTGCTACACTACAACAAAGAGTTGTTTTCAAAAACAAAGTTACTAGGGGGAGGGGAAAGAGAAATAGTTGAGATCTGAGATTTTGAACAATTTTTGAAAGTCTGGCGGAAGAGCTTTAATCAGCGAGAAATGCTTGAGTGTGCAAGATAATTTTATTTTTACAGTTATAGCGCATTAAGGAAGGCATTCTGACAATAAATTATGCTTTCAAATTCTACGAGATTTGAGCTATAAAGCAGTGTTAGAAATTCTCAAAAAAATTAGAAGAGGGATTTATCCCAAGTGATCAAATCAGGATGCAGACATTGAGAGTGGTCCAAATTACGAAATCCAATATTAAATTTCTAACATATGCACTGTTTTAGGACTATAAACTACTTACGAAAAAACTTTGAATGAATCCTAAGGTCAACTATCTGCTAACCTCGGCTTGCTTCAATAATTCCCAATTTTCTTCTCTGAGCTAAACACGAGGTGCTATATAATTTCGTTATTTAACAGCTGACGTTTCGAAAGTTCGCTCTTTCAGAGCCTCAAAAGGTCAAGTTATCTACAATTCACTCAATTAAACACCTCCATTACTCCTCTAAAAAATCCCCAGACCTAGATTTTATCGCATCAAGCACAGAATCAACTCTCAACATACTTACCAATTTTTATATGTGTTCCACTGAAAAAGTCAAGTGGAGATCTCCGAAAGGAGATCACGCAGGAGATCACATAGACTGAGATATAGGTCTGGTGATTTATTATAAAAAAGTAATGAAGGTGTTTGATTGACTGAATTGTAGGCAACCTGATCATTCCAGGCTCCGAAGAAGGCAAGCTGCTGTAACGTCAGCTTTGAATTAAGAACTAATATAACACCTCGTGCTTGGCCCAAAGAAGAAATTTAGAAAAGACTTTTTCAGGTAAAAAATGCTCGAGTGTGGATGAAAATCTTATCTCTATTGTTACAGCGCGGTAAACAGGCCTTTTGAGAAACAAGGTCCGCTGTTCAAATTCACTTGATTTTAGTTATCGAATGGTTGCCAAAAACTTTGCAAAATTGAAAAGTGCGTTTTTACCATAGGGCTCAAACAGGGTGGAGATAACAGAAAGGAACCGCTATATCGCCGTCTCCTCATCGTATATCATAACTATGAGTAAAGAATTCAGACGAAATTACGCACTGATATGAGGAATGGGAATCTGGATGCACTAATAATCAAAAAATGTTGAGATTTATTCAAGTCGAATCTCACGCAATAAGCAGTTTATTTTTGACGAACTATTCATTTTATGTACCCAATAATGTGGAATGCTGTGCGAAACAAAAACACGGTTAGCATAAGCTCCGGAAAGAGTGAGATCTGGGCTCGAATCCCGGCTGACGCAAATTGTTTCTGCACAGCGCTCCACATTATTGGGTATATTACAAGATCATACCACCGCAAGAAGCGGTCAAATAAATAAATATTGACTGTTTATCTATGTAAAGTCTAGCGATTGATTCAATTGGAATTTATAATGAATCATACCTCTGCTATTCGACCGCTCTTTTACTCTTACCGATAGATTCTATGGTGGTGATTTTACTGTCGAGGTAGTAGAGGTGCGTGGTTGACTCGGTTGTGGGCAACCTAGTTTTTTCAGACTCAGAGGAAGGCAAAACCGCGGAAACGTAAGCTTGTCGAAAAATTGTATAATCACAACCTTGAGCATGGCTTACGTTACAATCTCTGCACCAACTATATTGAGAAACAGTCATGAGAAGGAGAGGCATGTGTCTGGTTTATGATATCACACGTGGGTGTACGATTGGCCACTTACACATAGAGGTGGTCAGTTGGAAATCCATTGCCATCCTGCGTGTAAGAGTCTGTCATCAATCTGTCCGAACTTCATACTTTTGAACAACTTGATCTTTCGTCGTAAAAATACAAACATTAACTCATTTATAACAAAACTCGAATCCTTATTTGACTTATGACGGCCAAAACAGGAGTTGTCTTCTACCTGAACTATGGCTTGAAGATAATGAAGCCATGTAATAGTCGCAGTATAAATCAAAATTTTGTTGGGATAAAGCTAAGAAGTCGAATTAATGGAAACGTTTGAATCAGCCTAGCCAAAGCCGTTAGGCCCGTCAGCTTTACAGACACGAATAATCTCTCCGGTGTGAACGCCACAGTGTTTGTAGCGCTGGGATCCGCACAGTATACTGTGGTGATTGATTGTGTACAGCAGAATCCAGATAAGTATAAAAAGACACCATTCACTCTTGCCACGTATAGAAATTTTCTGGAACTACCGTATTTGATTGCAGACTTCGAATTTTGATTTTTATTTAGCGACACATCATCACAGATTACCAATGATATAATTCACTGATAAGCTAACAAAAAGGTGTTGCAATTCTTCATTACAACTATTTTCGAGTATCGCCTTCTTGAAAGCCACGATGATTCGATTCAGTGTAGGCGATTTTTCTCTTTTTCTTGTGATGTGGGCTTTGATATTCGACACATCATGTCAATTCCAGTTCGGTCACATTCGATCACGCAGTTATTTCATGTGTCATGTGTTTTCAAGTTTATTACTGTTTCAACTATACGATAACGAGAACGTATATCTGCTCAAGCTCCTTGAGTTTTCAACGTTTTAGTAGCAACACCAACTTATTGCGAACACTTCATTCGAAAGGTGCCCACAAAACTTTTTCAACAACAAAAACCACCACGAGATGTGGTCTAGATTCTGAGACGCTCCTTTTCATTTATCCTACATTGTGGCATAGACACCAGAGTCCCTGTAATTATTGAAATCAGATGACACAGATGTAAGCAGACAAATCGACGGCGTGTTCTACAGAATAGTCTTGTGAAAGATATAATTTTCTAGTGACACACCCTTCTTGAGCCAGCGGATCTACCCATACTGCATGCGGGTCTACCCATACCGCAAATGAACAAGCGGCTAATAAAGCCATGCAGACGTAAGCGGTCAGGAGACGCGTGTTGCTCAACTAAACATTTACAGGACATAGAATCTCTACAACACTTTGAGTAAGCCTTTATGCTTAGAAGAGATAGTGACACCGTTCGTAGCACTTACTAATATTACAAGAAAAAGCTAGTGTTTTGAAATAGTTTTAGCAATTAGAAGTCTCACCTTTGAAAGTAGAGGAGATCGACTGGTATTCCGAATGAGGTGGAACAATGGGGTATGTCTCACTTACGCCTCCTTAAATACCCACCATTTGATAAGATATCATTGTTCACGATCCTTATCACTATCTTATCAGAACTTATCTATTGAAACTCTTGCTGTGTGACGTGTTAACCGTGAGCACATAGAACATCACCCAGATTACAAAGAGAACATATGTGGAGTACTGTGCAAAAACGTTTGCGTCAGCCGGGATTCGAACGCAGATCTCACTTGTAGCGTAACATAAGAAAGCTGTGCAAGAACGAGCGTCGGTAGTGCAATGGTTTAGCATACGTTCCCGAAAGAGTGAGGTCTGGGTTCGAATCCCAGCTGAAGCAAACATTTTTGCACAGTACTCCACATATGTTCTCTTTGTAATCTGGGTGATGTTCTATGTGCTCACGGTTAACACGTCACACAGCAAGGGTTTCAATAGATAAGTTCTGATAAGATAGTGATAAGGATCGTGAACAATGATATCTTATCAAATGGTGGGTATTTAAGGAGGCGTAAGTGAGACATACCCCATTGTTCCACCTCATTCGGAATACCAGTCGATCTCCTCTACTTTCAAAGGTGAGACTTCTATTGCTAAAACTATTTCAAAACACTAGCTTTTTCTTGTAATATTAGTAAGTGCTACGAACGGTGTCACTATCTCTTCTAAGCATAAAGGCTTACTCAAAGTGTTGTAGAGATTCTATGTCCTGTAAATGTTTAGTTGAGCAACACGCGTCTCCTGACCGCTTACGTCTGCATGGCTTTATTAGCCGCTTGTTCATTTGCGGTATGGGTAGACCCGCATGCAGTATGGGTAGATCCGCTGGCTCAAGAAGGGTGTGTCACTAGAAAATTATATCTTTCACAAGACTATTCTGTAGAACACGCCGTCGATTTGTCTGCTTACATCTGTGTCATCTGATTTCAATAATTACAGGGACTCTGGTGTCTATGCCACAATGTAGGATAAATGAAAAGGAGCGTCTCAGAATCTAGACCACATCTCGTGGTGGTTTTTGTTGTTGAAAAAGTTTTGTGGGCACCTTTCGAATGAAGTGTTCGCAATAAGTTGGTGTTGCTACTAAAACGTTGAAAACTCAAGGAGCTTGAGCAGATATACGTTCTCGTTATCGTATAGTTGAAACAGTAATAAACTTGAAAACACATGACACATGAAATAACTGCGTGATCGAATGTGACCGAACTGGAATTGACATGATGTGTCGAATATCAAAGCCCACATCACAAGAAAAAGAGAAAAATCGCCTACACTGAATCGAATCATCGTGGCTTTCAAGAAGGCGATACTCGAAAATAGTTGTAATGAAGAATTGCAACACCTTTTTGTTAGCTTATCAGTGAATTATATCATTGGTAATCTGTGATGATGTGTCGCTAAATAAAAATCAAAATTCGAAGTCTGCAATCAAATACGGTAGTTCCAGAAAATTTCTATACGTGGCAAGAGTGAATGGTGTCTTTTTATACTTATCTGGATTCTGCTGTACACAATCAATCACCACAGTATACTGTGCGGATCCCAGCGCTACAAACACTGTGGCGTTCACACCGGAGAGATTATTCGTGTCTGTAAAGCTGACGGGCCTAACGGCTTTGGCTAGGCTGATTCAAACGTTTCCATTAATTCGACTTCTTAGCTTTATCCCAACAAAATTTTGATTTATACTGCGACTATTACATGGCTTCATTATCTTCAAGCCATAGTTCAGGTAGAAGACAACTCCTGTTTTGGCCGTCATAAGTCAAATAAGGATTCGAGTTTTGTTATAAATGAGTTAATGTTTGTATTTTTACGACGAAAGATCAAGTTGTTCAAAAGTATGAAGTTCGGACAGATTGATGACAGACTCTTACACGCAGGATGGCAATGGATTTCCAACTGACCACCTCTATGTGTAAGTGGCCAATCGTACACCCACGTGTGATATCATAAACCAGACACATGCCTCTCCTTCTCATGACTGTTTCTCAATATAGTTGGTGCAGAGATTGTAACGTAAGCCATGCTCAAGGTTGTGATTATACAATTTTTCGACAAGCTTACGTTTCCGCGGTTTTGCCTTCCTCTGAGTCTGAAAAAACTAGGTTGCCCACAACCGAGTCAACCACGCACCTCTACTACCTCGACAGTAAAATCACCACCATAGAATCTATCGGTAAGAGTAAAAGAGCGGTCGAATAGCAGAGGTATGATTCATTATAAATTCCAATTGAATCAATCGCTAGACTTTACATAGATAAACAGTCAATATTTATTTATTTGACCGCTTCTTGCGGTGGTATGATCTTGTAATATACCCAATAATGTGGAGCGCTGTGCAGAAACAATTTGCGTCAGCCGGGATTCGAGCCCAGATCTCACTCTTTCCGGAGCTTATGCTAACCGTGTTTTTGTTTTCGCACAGCATTCCACATTATTGGGTACATAAAATGAATAGTTCGTCAAAAATAAACTGCTTATTGCGTGAGATTCGACTTGAATAAATCTCAACATTTTTTGATTATTAGTGCATCCAGATTCCCATTCCTCATATCAGTGCGTAATTTCGTCTGAATTCTTTACTCATAGTTATGATATACGATGAGGAGACGGCGATATAGCGGTTCCTTTCTGTTATCTCCACCCTGTTTGAGCCCTATGGTAAAAACGCACTTTTCAATTTTGCAAAAGTTTTTGGCAACCATTCGATAACTAAAATCAAGTGAATTTGAACAGCGGACCTTGTTTCTCAAAAGGCCTGTTTACCGCGCTGTAACAATAGAGATAAGATTTTCATCCACACTCGAGCATTTTTTACCTGAAAAAGTCTTTTCTAAATTTCTTCTTTGGGCCAAGCACGAGGTGTTATATTAGTTCTTAATTCAAAGCTGACGTTACAGCAGCTTGCCTTCTTCGGAGCCTGGAATGATCAGGTTGCCTACAATTCAGTCAATCAAACACCTTCATTACTTTTTTATAATAAATCACCAGACCTATATTTCAGTCTATGTGATCTCCTGCGTGATCTCCTTTCGGAGATCTCCACTTGACTTTTTCAGTGGAACACATATAAAAATTGGTAAGTATGTTGAGAGTTGATTCTGTGCTTGATGCGATAAAATCTAGGTCTGGGGATTTTTTAGAGGAGTAATGGAGGTGTTTAATTGAGTGAATTGTAGATAACTTGACCTTTTGAGGCTCTGAAAGAGCGAACTTTCGAAACGTCAGCTGTTAAATAACGAAATTATATAGCACCTCGTGTTTAGCTCAGAGAAGAAAATTGGGAATTATTGAAGCAAGCCGAGGTTAGCAGATAGTTGACCTTAGGATTCATTCAAAGTTTTTTCGTAAGTAGTTTATAGTCCTTAAACAGTGCATATGTTAGAAATTTAATATTGGATTTCGTAATTTGGACCACTCTCAATGTCTGCATCCTTATTTGATCACTTGTTCACTAATCATCTGCAACTAAATCACTAAATTTGTGCAACTAAATGTTACTGTCTTTGTGATTGTTTACTATGATTCCTATCGTTAGTGTTTCTTTAACGTTACCACTCAAGATTGTTGGAAATACTTTCAAAGTTAAATGCATTGTAGAGAATGACGTTTGGCGTGGAGAAGCTATCGCACGTATCACTGGAAATGGAACTGAGGTATTAGCTTTTTCAGTACTTGTAATTATTTATATTACATCATTACTATTACATCACATGCAGTCTCTACATTTAATAGAAAGTGCTTATAAATGTGAAAAGTGAATTGTCACAAAAGCTATCCAAACCACTTATCGCATATATTTCCAATATTCAACAAGTTATTAGACCTTTGGAACAAATAAGAACAAAATATAATATTGTGAGAACAATAAGAACATTGAAAAAACCTTTTGAAGACGGGTCAGCAGAGTGCATAGAAAAGAGATTACAACTTCAGTCCGTTTGCGGTCGTGGAATCAATTTACTGCATTTGGGATTTTATTGATCGACACTAACTTATAATCCATTGATTTCTTCATAAACACATATATCAGTTAATTTATTCTTCAGTTATTTATTGTTACTCATCACCTATTGTTGTCACAATGAACGCTTCTTTGGTATTGAGAAGTCGAGCTTGATTGATCAATTTTCAAACAAAACATGTCTAGAATTTTTGAAGGTGCCAATAGACGACGAAAATCTAATTGATGACATGATATGGTAATGCGGAGGGTATAATAGGGGAAAGTTTTTTTGGACCTGAAAAAGCATCGGCAACATCATATAATGGGACATGATTATGGTAAGTAATCCTCCACTTAAGTAGCAGATCATCAATGAAGAAATAGGCTGTGACATTTTATAAAATCACAAAAAATTTTGAAAGAAAGATCAATCGTGAAAGTTTAGCGATAGTCCAGGTTTACTGTGTCAAAGAAATGAAATAGTGAACTCTTTAGCCCGAGGTCACCGAATCGCTAAATTCTTAGATGAGCCGTCTTCACGAGTCACGAAGACCGTGCTGCTTCCGATGTTTCATATTGTTGACAAAATGATCAATGAACAAAACATGTATGCCCTAAAACCGCAAGCCATTTGAGATTTTTCCATATCATTCCTTTCTGCCCTAAACAGTGAGTTCCCTAAGGAAAGCGTTGCATTTTCCCACTGACTTACTTTTAACGCTGCCTAGTTTAAATACATAGTTATTGCTCGATGTGAATGAACACATCGACGAACAAAGACCACTACGAGTCGAAGTTTACTACTGAACAGCAGTTCTCTCACCATTATAAAGTGACAAAGTTACTATAAAGCTCAACTGAACACTTGCAACGTCCATCGTTACCGTACTGTCGAGATAGTTATGACGTTAGATGCTTGACGATGCTGCACAGTTTCTAATAAGAAAGACCGCATGCTGAACTGCTTTTGAAGATAAGAAAATGTCTTCAGTTATAGCATCTATAGAAATGTTTTTATCTAACGCGACCCGTCCTTATATACGTATAAGATCCGCTTGCACAGTCGAAGAATCACCGTACTCGTAAGGAACAGCTCCACTTCCACTGAGCTTTCCTACTAAATTCTGGTCACCCTCAAATCCGAAACTAGAAGATACTCAGTAGCCATCGCCATGTTGACCGCTAGAAATTCAGTGTTAAGATAGCACATCTCCATCTGGGCCTTAACCGTCGCATGTGTAGCCTAAGCCACAAGATTATCCTCTTTAGTCGATTCGTCTCAGTGTGGCTGCTACGAGGCTCACATCGGAAAAAGAGTAACTGCTATGGACATTCGATGCAAATCATTGTGGCACGAAGGTTGAATCGCCAAAACTCAACCATACCGAGGCTCTTATAAAACTCGTACTACCTCATCAATAGCAAGCTTAGAACTATTTGATGTTCGTATGATGGCCATTCATCTTCAGTATATGCGTCAAACAGGAAAGAGCAGTTTCTGTACAACCCGTAAACGCTGCTCAGCAAAGCACACTTGTTCCTTGGATACTTCAAGTTAATAGATTCTAAAATCAAATAGAAGAATCAACTTGAAGTTTGACGAAAAATAACGATGACACGGTTCTGTGAAAAAGGAGATGCACCCAGTACATTTTGAGCAAGCAATCATTTATAGGTTGCGACGCTATTGGAGAGTTGTGGTCTCATCAATTCTTTGCGTCTAGACCTAGACGGCTCTTGCAACTTCTTATTTGAAGAAGTCAATCAAAAAAATGCCGGAAAATTCGATAAGATCACAACTCTCTGTAAGAGTCACAAGGTTATTTTTGATTAGGAGGGAACATAAAGAAAAGCGATCACATTTGCTGTAGAGAACTTTTCATAGGAGTGTTAGCAACCATTTGAAAGCTAAGACTTGAAGCTACAGCCCCACATTACAGGTCTTTCTCGATACACCTCTTTACACCGCTGTAGCATTCAGATCAGAAATTATGTTTGACACTGGCCTTTTGCCTTCACTTTTATCACGCGCATAATTCGCTAGGAGCCGGAAAGCAAATCAATGTCTGAAGAATTTTTCGTAGTATCTTAGTAGATCGTTTTATCAGGAGTTTCTCTTGAAGTGGGGGAAAAATTCCTAACTGAGTAACAATATATCGGTCGCCCGCCTCACCCCACCCCATGCCTCTTCTTCTGCCACGGCCCTCGCCTTGTCGAATATTCAGCAAAAAACTTGCCAAAAATGTGAATCTCAATCTTATTTTCTTTTGCAAACCGTATTTCCAGAAAATAAGAACATCGCTAGAATCAGGAAACATTACGCTTTCGAAAGAAAACTAATTGTCTAAGAAAAGAGCTCTGTTCGACGAGGTTCAAAGCACAAAGCAGAAGACCGGAAGAGATTAAAAGATCAGAGAGCTCTTTGAAAAGCAGACATATTTTTAAGTTTTTCGAAGCTTGCGCTATAAGTTTAGTACTAACATTCTAGAGAATGAGTTTTGTCTAGCGAAATATAAGCGAGATAAGAGAAAAGAATACGTGGTTTTATGAAATATGGATTTATTTTGAATGTTACGGCGCTATAAATGAGTATTTTGGAAAACCGGCGATAAGATGCTGTGGCCTCAAGTTAGCTTTCGAATGGTTAACACCCCTCTGAAAAGTTTCTTTCCAGCGAATGAGATAGGTTTTTCATCTGCTTCCTCGTAATCGGAAAGAACCGGCCACAGTTCCTTATTTAGCGGAGTCGATGGTGACCTATATCGATTGAACAGACTGCTTTACCAAGTAGACAATAAAGCGTTGTTCTGCAAGAATTGTCCCTTACCTCACCTGATTCACTGTGAAATCAAGCGTGAAATGTTTTTTGGGTTAGGTTCCGAATGGAAGGATGGTTTTCATTAGTACAAATGTGGTCAAAACGGCGCGCAGATGATTGAATGCTGGGCTACCTCTGAAGTATCAGTTCCGGTTGGGCAGCAATGAGGGAGGTAGGTTGCGTTCTAACGAGAGAGAAAGAAAATTTAGCATTTCTTCTTTTTTTTTTTAGAGCGAAAAAGTTTCTGTCGACTCTACTACTACCAAATCTATTTTAAATTTCCCGCGTAAACGTGAATGGATTCAATTTCAAATGCAAAAAAGCTGCGCGCGGGCCCCACACCTGGGGTCTAGCTTTTGGAAGTATGAAAGCCTGACTCCTACAAATGGTAGTAGAGATTGGATTCGTTTGCGACGTGAAGCAGTATCAACAAGATCATCTAACGGACATGCATACGGTATGTAAATCTGTGTTTTTTAACAGATCATCAACGAGAAAATATGCTGCTGTGCTGTTTTTACAAAATCACCAAGAAAGGAAATGACAATGGCGATTTTGGAAATAGCGATATTGCTTTTCATTCAACTATTTTTCGAAAAATTTTTTATAGAGCTTCGATATATTCTCACAGACCTTTTAGTAAGCCTTTTTTGGAGGTTTGTCATGCATGCTGTTGGTATAATTTCTTTCTGTAGCAATGGGCGAACACGGCACAGTGCTCGTCAAGTGATATATCACGTGGTAGCACCATCTTTTTTCTCTCGGATTTTCGCGGCTTGCGGCCGTGAGCAATAAGCACTGCCTTTCATCCAACTGAAGCTCAGAAAAACGCAGCGTTCGTGATTTCTCTAGCCTTAGGTCATCAAATCGCTAGATTCCTAGGCAAACCGTCTTCACGAGTCACGAGAACCTCTGCTGCTACCGCATGTCTGACATTATCGACAGAATGTCTAATAAGCAACAAATCTTTCTCGGAAACCACAAGCCGTTGAGGATCTGTCAATATAATCACCCTCCACAATTAAACAGCGTTTTTTTCTCAAAAGCAGCAATAATTCCTCTTCTTGATGCAGACGAGTTATTCTTTTCTGTTGCGAATAAACACGTTGAGGGACAAAGCCCCCTGTGGATCGAAGTTTATCAGTATACAGCGGTGTCTGTCATCATAATAAAGTGGCAAATATGTGCATCCAGTAAATATGAAATGATGGTAGAAGTCGGAAATGTAGTAGTCTTTCACCAAGTAAACAATGAAGCGTTGTTGTGGAAGATATTAGGCCGTCGCCCTCCTTGAGTCACTGTCCTATAATGAGGAAGAAATCGAATGGTGAATCAATTGTCTGCTCTAGGCTCCGAATGGACCGAAGGTATTTTCCATAAGAGATGTAGTGAAAACGAGGAGGAAGTCGTTGGGTGCCACTACGATCCTGGAACGTTTATTCCAGTTGGGCAGGCGAAATCGGTAGGTCGAATACAGATGATTTGACGAGGCTGAAAGGAAAATTCATGCTCTGTAATTTTTTGTAGGCAAAAAATTTCTTACCACTTCTATTGTGCGCACCAATCTATCAATAACTTTTCTCGTCTAGATAAATGGTCGGGATTACGAATGCTAGTAAATGATAGTGGCGAGGGAACGCTGAGGACTCTAGACTTTCTTTACAAATAAATATTTCCTATTTGATCAATCATTATGTCGTAACAACTTCAGCGTCTATTTTGGGAGAGCCTGGCTCTGGAATATAATGATTATTTCCATAGGCCGCTGGACTAATTTCTAAATACTCGGTAGCTCCAGTATCTACTAATCTTTAGCATCACTGTAAACTAAACATACGCTGCTGCTCATAAATACTCCGAATGGGCAGATTCTTCGCACTCGAAAAGCTTGTGTCAAATTTCAAACTCAGCGAGGCGTTTACAATTGGATTGCTGGTTTTAAGACACTAGACGAGATATGTCTCAAGCGGTGAAATGCTGCTGAACGGGGAGATGAACAACTGAATCTCACTACACAAAGTCAATCAGTATAAAAGAGGTGACGACAACACTATGCACATAATCATCTTCTATACGGTGAAGATCTGGCTTCTCCTTGGAGATATAAGACGATTATATAGTGCAACATATCGAATTTTGGTCCACACCTAGATGCAAGTGTATGCGTAAAAATCGATTTTATACATCTGCAGTCCGAAAGAAGGGCGAAAAGTTTTTTTGATTTCTTGAGCCAGTAGGAAGATGCAAGCACATCTATATTGTAGCTAACGCTCCACAACCTTGGTGTCGTCAGAGGAGCAGAAATTTCAAGTGGATTTACAAAACGATTCACTCTTAGAATGAAGGTCTTATCTTACAATTTTTCCTTTTTCTAATCAGTGGCAGTTCTAGAGATAGTCTGTAACGCTCACGTTAAGGTTTAGTGAAGGCGGACTCAAATAAATTTTAATGCTTGCGCATAGAATTGAATCTCGTGTAGTAAGGCTTACCGAGATAACACATTTGGTATCATCAGTTTCTGCAATCGTGTAGCAATAACATCCCCTACCGGATACACCTACTTGATCTAAGAATTCCTTGTCTATGCAACGATCACAATGGGAGTAGCGCTTTGATCCTCCGTCAGAAAATAGGTCGCCGAACAACACCTGTTAATCAGTGAGTTTTATATGCTTCGGGAGATGACTTTGAATTTCCCCAAAATGTAGTCATAGTGTCAAATGTGATTACAGGTAACGGCAGATTTTGTATAAATGCCCCTACCAATTTTTTTTTTCGTAGCACAGCGTTTCACATTTATATATGTGCCCACAGATTGAATAAACTGCTTAGACATGTTTATCGAGAAAGATCTTTGGTTTTTCATAGTCTATTTCCGTTACACAACTCAAAGACTTATAGTCTGTTGAGATACTGAAATCGGTTGTTTGCGTGAACAAAAGCACTCAGGTTTGTAGCTGCATTTTATGCCTTATGAAGTCGACATATCTTTTGAAGTATCAATGTTAATAGATTGTGTAAGTAGTTCCTGCCATTGTGGCTTTTTTATATGAATCTTGTGATGAGATCGCATAATCTTGGCATCGTTCATTTGCGCATTTTCTTGCGAACATTTTATATACTAGGTTGAGAAAAAAGTTCCTCAACACCCGTTGAAATATCAAAATTTATTCATACATTCAATTAGAAACAACAATGATCCATCTTCAATATAAAGACAGTCATAATCCACGATCTTCTGCCAACGATCTGCAAGGTTCCGAATCTGCTCGAAATGGCCATTCATTGGGCTTTGGATCAAAAAAAAAAAAAAACTCTCAACATGCCTCCTAAATTTTATCAGGTTGGGAAGAAAATTTCCATCGTTTGGATAGGAACGTCACATTTTCGCATGTATCGTGTATGGTTTTCATATTCTTTGAGAAGCCTCTTCATTATTTGAAAGACTTCTTGTTCATCTGTTGTATAGTTTGCCTATATCTGCCGAGTTTACGACAAGTTGACCGAAAATCACCAAGAACTTGTTCGTCGAAAGCGCGCTTTGTTTCAGCTAGACAACGCAAAACCACACACAGCCAAAAAGACCAAGCAAAGTTTTTGAGGAATTGGACGGAGTTGAGATTCTACCGCATTCATTCTATAGTCGGACCTTGCTCCATCTGATTACGGCCTTTTCCGATCAATGGAACACTTTTTTTGCGGTACCGATTTGAATCTTTCGATGAGGTGGAAGAGGCATGTCAAGAGTTCTTTGATTCAAGCCGAAAAGTGGCACTTCGATAAGGCCGAAACTTGGAGCACCGATGGCAAAAATGGTGGATAATGATGGCTTGTATTTTGAAGAATAGTTGTTGTTGCTGGTTGCCAGTATATATGCATAACTTTGAATGTTTAATCAAACCAAAAGTTTCATCAAACGATGGAAACTTTCTTACCAACTTAGTATTAAATGTCTCAAGTCAGCGTCCAAGCAGGAAATACTCCTTTGAGCGAAATTAGACAATAATGGAACGGCGAAGCATAAGGGCAGTAGAGTGGGTGCGGCAAGACCTCGACTCTCCCCATTTCATCAAACTTTTCCCTATCTTCCTTACGGTATGAGCTTCGGCACTGTATTACTGAAACGGCGCGCGCTTTCGACGATTCAATGTCGGATATATTTCGCCGTGCGAGTTGTCGAATAACTAGCTATGTCTTGGAAAGTTTGTCACAGATATAGTCCTGAAATTAATTTATAACATCGACTGTTTTTTTTTTCAAAACCTCGCAATAAACATTCGGAATAATTATTTTGAATATTCTTGAATTTTTGAATAATTATCTTGAATATTCTTGAAAATATTCTCATTGATTTGCAATAACCGGTATCTGGTGAAATAAACATAAACTTGGATTTTTCTCCGTGTCAAGGAACCTTTTCCTCATCGTCATACAATTTACCTATACTTTCTTTGAGATCGAGCTGTCTTGGAAAGAAATTCGCTTGCTATTCATGCACGACGGCGCGTAGGGGAGGATCTAGTGAAACGGAGTGGAGGATTGATGGGGCTTAGGTCGAGGATGCAGTCAACTTCCTGGGAATTGTCCGAGCCACGCGACTGATCCTCCAGATTGTTCTCTTCAATTTCGAACTTCGCGAACTACTTTCCTAACCTTTATTTCGAGTGTTTTATCAAGACGGCGCTCAAATTTCAATAAATCTCTTCATTTTTATATGAGCCAACATGTTATGTCGGTCTGGTAAAAGGCTCTTGTACAACTCTGTAGGGAAAGTAGGACTCCTGAGAGGATTGACTAAAAAGGATTGAAAGACGACGGGTTCTGCCCGACTGACGAGATTGTAGGTTGAAACACGTGTATCGGGCTGTACGAGAGCCCTTTACCAGACCACATGACATGTTGGCTCAAATAAAAATGAAGAGATCTTCTTCTCAACCGTTCTTTCTGCAACCGTGTCGTCGCCTCGAGCTCTGTTAGTTTTGCGAGCCGCTTCACTTGCACTTTCTTCTATGCGTCATTCGTGCATGAGTAGCAAGCAAATTTGTTCCAAGATGGCTCCATAGTGAAGTAAGTATAGGTCAAGTTCTAAGCCGAAATGTTCTCGAGAAAATGCGCAATTGAATGATACCAAAACTACAAAGACACAGATAGATATAGAAGACAAAGTCTCTGCTTCTGCAGCGCCCAATCTAATAGATTTCTATTTATACGAGTCTAAAGTGGCCAAAATCTCGAAATAAGCGATTGGGAGATACATGGGAGGGGTCAGGAGTCGGTTCTAGCAAATATGCTTCTCATGTTTCTCTGGGAAAACTGGTAAGCTACTCTTGACTACTTATCCCCAAATTCAGAGCTCAGCAAGCTATACGTTGGGTGTCACATATCAAAAACAACAAAATTTGTCTTCAATTCCCTGACTCCGACAAACTCGCGAACGGCAGCGTTGGCTAGGACGACCATGGTGAGGCTGCTAAAATCTCAAAACCAGATCCAACTGCTAAAATCAAAATGGAGTAAAGTGACGCTCTGTACCTATAACGCATGAGCATATGAACCTCCCATTAAAAAAATCTATCAAATCAACAAGAAATATATTACGATGCTATCGATCTAGCTGAGATGAGAAGACGTAATCCATTTTACGTTTCTACGACTCGGGAGGAACTGTTCCTTGGAACATGCTATAGCAGAGGTGTCGGCGGCGTTGGCGTTCTCGTCAAATCAAATTTGAACAAAAACATCGATTTACTTGAGCACCTAACAACCCAGATCGGACGATTTGCGATTAAAGCGATGTGGATAAATCTCGGCTTCGACCACCTTCGTTGCTTAGGCAGCAACATCAAGCTTTGACGAAGAAGAAGTTGAAGCTCTCCATAACGTAAAGTCATTTTTGGAAATTCTACAGCAAAAAAATCAGGCCAAAAGAACGCCTGAGAAGCGTCACATCGGGATCCACGGACTAGAATGGAACGAACAGGGTGAGAAGCTAACCGAGTTTACCATAAGACCCGAATCAGCCTTGGTAACTCACAATTCCGAAAGCCTAACTCTCAGCCCACATATACTCGAGCTGGTATGTCAACGTGGAACCGCCCAACTTACAGGCGACTGAAACCTTATGTTAAAACTTTCGGAAGGTTGCAGAGAAGAGGTAGGAAAAGATCTCGAAGGGACCCTGACGGAACAGTTACAGCTTTTAGAAGAACAATGGAGAAGATTCGGATAGTCCCGTTATAGGGCAAGAATTCTTTGAAGGGATCTCTTCTGCTGAATAGAGATTTCCCACCAGGTTATCACTAACCATTCAAAGGCTTAGATCTCGATGATCTCTTGAATGTACTTTACTTTTGGCAAAGATTTTTTACAACGCAGTAGCATTCAAAATATAATTATGTTCCACGCGCAACGCGTGCTATCGCAAGGAGTTTTGTCATTTAATTGACAATTTTCTCCCTCGTCTTCCGTGCTTTCTGTAGTAAAATCTCAAAGCAAACTTTCGTCTATCGTTCCAGCGCTTGAGGCTTCTCGTTTTCACTACATATTGACAAATGAACCACTACTGAGTTAAGCCTATGCCAGGCCTAAACAACTTAGCCCTGAGCACGAAAAGCGTATGAACGTGTAGAGGAGATCTTCAAGTATCACATTCATATGTCTTTTCTAGATTTTTGCCAGAGCGAAGAAAATCTCAAGTTTAATAATAGAAATCGCACCCCACGTGTGAATCGCGCCTGCGCGGTCAATCGAACGCAGCTGTTTATCCACGACTACCACACACCCAAGTCGAATTATTTTCCCTGCTACAGTTTAATAGAACATTCCTTTCAGAGAATAAGCGCAGTGTTCGAATCGGCGTAACATAGGCTATCAAATGGCTACAAGTCGTCTAAAGGAAGAACTCTGTCGTGCGAGATAACAAGCGTGATAGGTGTGATAAACGCGAGGCTTATGAAGTTCTATACTATCCTGGATGCTACAGCGTTGAAAAACGATTATTCTAGAAGAGAGTAAATTCCTGATTATTCCGAGATCCAAGCTTTCAATTATTATCAATGTTTAATAAAAAAAACTTTGTCCAATTCGTTTAGCAAAAATTCTGCCTGATAACGGAAATGATCTGAAAAATCATCAACGAATATCTCTGCAGTAGCTATGCCCTCTCACCATCATATGAGATTAAAGAGATAAAACTTGTCGTTCCGCTCTTTCACTTCCGAGATCCAGTACGCTATTTCGCCAGTGAAGAAGAGAACAGCTTTTGGTTCAAAGAGGATAAGACATGAACACGTGAAGAATTTCCCGCAAATTTTCATCACTACAGTGACTCCGCTCTCACTCGTTATCTGTCAAAGTGCAAGGTTCCTAGTCAGTGCATAACCAGCAAGACCGTGGTAAGGTTTACGACATATGCATTCATTGCGCAATTTGCTTGCTGTCCCTCGCCTAAAAACTCTATAGTCGAATCATCATAAATAGGAGTGACAGAACTCTGAACGAAGGAAAGCCATGGTAACACACAGACTTCAAAAGTATCTAGTAGACCACATCCCACCACACCCCACTATGGCAATACTCATTGCAATTTCACGGAAGTACAGGAGATCGCTCTGTCTCACTTTCATCGATCTGAAGAGAGTTTTTGATTCAGTGAAAACAGAAACAGTCATAGACGTTCTTGACAGCCACGGTCTCCCTACTCAGTACATAACAATCCTTCGCAGGCTGTATAAAGGTTTTAACTACAAAAAAAATCGCCAATTTGTAATTACTATCGACCTTGGAAAAGGGGTCCGCCAAAGCGATAAAATCTCGTTCAAAGTCGTTCAGGCGATGCAATCTCGTCAAAATCGTTCCCTTTCACCTTCCAAGACATTATGCGAACAATAGAATTGGACGATATGAGACTGAGGGTAGCATACAACTGAACCATCTTCACTTCGTTGATGACTCGTGCTTATAACACCAAACATCAGCTAGCGCAGGAGAAGTATTGACCGATTTTCGGCAACGCTTATGAAAAGATTTGTCTCCGATTAAATCTAGCGAAAAAGTGTGTATGAGGAACGGCTTGTTTTCAGATGCCTCATTCACGCTCAACGAAATGAATGTCCCCGAATACTCCAGTTATGTTTAAATAGCTCGTCAAGTCACCATGATGAACGACTAGCTTTAGTGTTGAGCAGGAGGAAGGGAGCGGCTGAAAGAGCGTCTAAGAGCACTGAAGATGTAGTGAAGAGAGCGAAGTACATTCGACTCCGTGTCAACTTTACCGACTCATCGGTCATCCCTGCCCTGATATATGAAGCAGAAACCTGGTCGCTGTGAGGAGGATGAAGATCACTCCGCATTATTACAAGCGCGCAGTTGAATAGTTGATGCTAAAGGTGAGCCGTATCTCCTTAATGAAGAGAAGGGATCCGAAGTTACGATCCACCAACGATCAGAATCAGAGATGCCCTTCTCTCACACGTCCAGCTACCTAAGGTAAGGTGAGCCGGAGACGTGATGTCCTTTAACGGGTTGAGGACCAACGGACTCACAGGAGTGTCTGGCTCCCCCCGTGGCCCTGTCCTCACCAATTACGTCTGTCCTTTGTGTTTTCACAATGATATGCTCGAAATCTTTGGCATACCAAATCACACCATATTCCATATAGTAACAGTATGATAGTGCTAATGATAAGAGATATACTGATGATAGTGATAGTGATTGGATGATAGCGGTAGTTATGACAGTGATGATTATAACAGTGACAATGATGATAGTGATAGTGATCATAGTAATAATGGCTGTATAGTAGATAGTAGACATATGATAGTAGTGATAGTGATGGGTAGTGATAATGAGCATAGTGATAGTGATAGTGGCATGGATGATAGTGGTGGTGATTAGTGATAATGATAATGGTGATAGTGATAGTGATAACGATAATGATAATCATGATAATGACAATGATAATGATGATAATATGACAACTATCGTTATCACTATCACTGTCACTACTACTATCACTAATTTTCTTCTTTGAGCAAACAAGAGGTGTTACAATAAACTTTATTCACAGCTGACCGTTTCGGCGGTTATCGCCTTCTTCAGAGCCTGAAAGATCAAACGCTTTCCAAGATCTTTCGCGCTGATGTTTTCTGCTCCTCTGGGCAAGGATGGTGACTTCGAAATCCAAAATCAACTCCGTCGTGCTTCTGTGCTCTATGCGTTCCTAGCGTTTGCTTATGCGTTACTACTATCACTATCACCATCACTATCACTACCGCCATTGTCAATGATCACTATCACTATCATCACTATCTTACTGCCATTATCACTAAGATCACTAATCACTATCCATCATTATCACTGTTATCATTATCCAATATCATTATTACCACTATCATTACCATCACTACCATCGCTACCACTACCATCTCAATCACTATCACTACCATCAATGTAACTGTTATCATTATCACTATCATACTACTACTATTGGAATATGGTGTGATTTGACGTGCCAAAGATTCAAGCATATTATATTGAAATTACTAAGGACAGACTTGATTAGTGGGGCGCGGGACATGACATGCCTATGGGTCGGTGGTCGTCTATTTGCGTCACGTTTTCACGCCTGTTTCGACCGCAGTCTCGCGTGGCCGGCCCTGCTGTCATTGGGGCGCGAATTGGATATGTACCGAAATCAGTACATATTTCCCTCTAGATCCAGAACAAGAAGCACGGCAAAGTCGTTCCTTGATAACTGTCTATCCACTTCCCTAGAAAGGCCACAAAATTTAAGGCCATAAATAGGCACGCCTTGAAGGAAGCGCCAAATTTCAGCACTTTAATGCTCCATCTTCACAATGTCTTTTTTGCCAATGTGCAGATCTCAGTACTTCTATCTAGCACTCAGTTCGTTCTTCGTCTTCTTCTTAAATCGTCAAAGAATACTGGTTGAGCCCATCTTCTTGTAATCTCGAGGATAGCCAGGCCGAGCTCTCTCGGCGAGTGTTGGGCATGGGTCGGTTCCGCGCGCGCGCCGTGGCGAGCATCACAACCACTCGGCAACGCGCTCCACGAGCCAAATCGAGGTCAGGAAGCACCGTCTCCACTGAAGGTACACATGACCGTGGCGGAACACCAAATTAAAACGTACGAAATTTCAACGAACACCTAGACTTCAAGAGGCATCTTTGTGGCTTTGACATGTCGTAGTAGGAAATATAGCTCATCGGGAGAGGGATGGTGTCGCTGTCGAGCCTTTCCTCTCTGTTTTCTTTCTTTCCTTTCCTTCTTTTCCTCTTCATTCGTTCTTCGTCTCTTTCTCCATTTCTTCTTTTCTCTTTCCTTCTTTTTCTCTCCGTCACTCGAATCCTTCTAATTTTCATAATTTTCGCTGTATATTGGCGGCTTTGACCTTTTTGCTTTGCTTAGATGTTTTTATTCAGTATTTCAGAGTTTTTCTCTGTGGCAAACTTTTTCCCTCAGTTCCTGTTTTCTGCGATTCTTGATCTACTCGTGATCTTTCGCTTCTCTTCTGGGAATAATTCCACAGAGTGATGGAACCTCCCAGTTCCTATTCGTCGTTCACAAGGAGTGACACTCGCCAGCGTTCAACCAGCATTGGTGCAGGTTTTGTTTACATTTATAGCATGTTTAACTGAAAACATCATCAAACCAGTATAAAATGACGTCATAGTGTTCTAGAGAGCGGCTTTTATCAAACCTCGTTAAGAGTAATCATAACTCCAGTTGAGCTTACGCGGGTTGGAATTCGAGCTGTTAGGTTGTTCTATAATCTCGTAATGATATAACATGTTTTGAGCCGTTCGTCAGGGTCTAATTGCTAGACAAGCGCCTGTTTCGTCCTCCAAGACTCTTCACTAGCACAGTTCCGCGGTTCAGCCAATCCCTTGAGGCTATGCTCCTCTATGAAGGAATCGACGCCGGGTAGTGAATCACCGCAAGTCAGATGATGGAATCCCCTGACATTGCGAAGACCAGTAGTGACGCTTGTGGCTGCTAAAATGAATCGTAGCTGTCCATTCAACAGCTTTTTATACCTGCTGGTCTCTGCAGTGTCAGGGAATTTCATCACCTGACTCTCGGTGATTAATATTCGGCTTCGATTCCTTCATGAAGGAGTGTAGCCTCAAGGAATCGGCTGATCCGAGGAACTGTGCTACTGAGAAGTCCAGGTAGGACGGAGGAGGCGCTGGTGTAGCACTTAGAGCTGAAAAGCGGCTCAAAACGTTTCAAAAGTTCGACTTTCTATAATCCTCGGCATAATTAGTCGTTATTTTGAAAAAAATTGAGAAAACTTATCTTGATTAGCTGACGCGAGGTTGGTAAATTAGTCGTAGAAGTTCGGCTGACGTTTCGGCGACCCGCCTTCTTCAGAGCCTGGGCGTATGTAGTATTAGTCTATTTGAATGATTCGGAGGATCTTATGTATATGCTGCCTAGGTCAGGTATTAGCATTTCTTCGTTTGATCTTTTAGCCTGACCTAAGCAGCATATAAATAAGATCCTTCGAATTTGATTCGCAGATAGACTAATACTACATACGCCTAGGCTCTGAAGAAGGCCGAGGTGCCTCCCGAAACGTCAGCCGAACTTCTACGACTAATTTACCAACCTCGCGTCAGCTAATCGAGAGAAAGTTTCTCGATTGTCTATATATATCGGCTCGAAAACATGTTATATCATCATCAGACTATCATTGTTTTTGAGCGAAGGTCCATAAAAAATGGTCAAATGAAGAAGTATGTGTCCATTAGTTTTGGCACCAGAGCAATAAACATCAAATTAATTAGCAAGTTTGCATGATTTTGTTATCATTCAATTGCGCATTTTCTTGTGAACGTCTTGGTATACAACTTGTCTATACTTTCTCTAAGATAGAGCTGTCGTAGGAACAAATTCGCTTGCTACCCATGTACGAATGGCGCGTAGGAGGAAATGCTAGTGAAGCGGCGCGCAAGGTTAATGAGCTTGGGGTGTTGATACGGTTGTAGAAATGACGGCCAGGAAGTCGTTCAGGAAGTTCAAAGTTGGAGACAACAGTCTGGAAGATCAGTCGCCGCTCAGGTCCGTCCACAGGAAACTCCATTAATCTTGCGTGCCGCTTCACTACCATCTTTCCCTAAGTGCCATTCGTGCAAGGGTAACAAGCGATTTGTTCCCATGACAGCTTCATATCGAAGCAGATATAGGCAAGTTGTATACCAAAATGTTGGCAAGAAAATGCGCAATTGAACGGTACGAAAATCATGAACGTAAATAAACGTTAGCTCCGAATAAAACTTAATAGCTTCAGTACCCAACTTCGTATGAGCTCAGTCATATAAGAAGCGTCCTCGTAGATTCATTTCTCTGATAGAAGGCTAGAGCTTCGTAGAGGAAGTGGTTGAACATCCCCTTGGCTACAGAGCCACAGTTGTTTGGGGCTGACAAGTGCCCATATTGTTTCTTGTCTATACAAATTTACACTCTTCCATGTTGTATTGGGTGAAACGCGGGTTCAGTTCCTGCATGAAGTCGGAAGTTTTGCCTATCATCCAGCAACTTTGGGCATACATTTGTGTTCTATTATTTCTCATTACATAATGGTTTACTGTTGTGTTCAACTTGTCAGGTTACTAGCGCTAAGTCGACTGATCAGGAAAATCCCTGAATTCCTGGGGAAAGCCGTCCATTTGAGAATTCTCCACATCCACAGGAGTTGTTGGGGTTACTGCTTTCGCCCCTTCTATTGAAGAGAATAGGCAAAAGATCTTCAGAGTTCTAAAGAAGATCAGATCGCATCTGTGGACAACTATTTGTAGACTGGGAACGCGAGTGAATGAGATGATGGGGACCACCGACTATCCGGTACTACGACGTGCCCTATCATGTTATGCGTACAGTCGTTATATTCATGGACTTCTAAGATTTATGAGGGGGAGAGGAAGACATTGTAATTAGTATGTCGCTCACACAGTGGAGTTTTTATAGGTTAAGTTTAGGTCTGAACGCAAATAAGACTTTTGGGAAACTTGTCACAAATCTTCACTACAATTTGAATCCATTGCAAATACCAAAAACCTCTCCCAAACTTGCAAAAATAAGGTCCGATTAGTGGGTTGTTTGGACTCACCTAGTGTAGGTTGTTTTGAGGAGTTTTAGTCTTTGTTCAGTAATTTGAAAAAGAGTTATGAGATTGGGATAAAATGAGTTTTGAGAACCACTTATGGTCATCGTTCTATTTAGGAATTTCGACAGAGAGGAGTTATCCGGAACCGGCGCCTAAACCAAGCTCCATGGCTTTCGATTTCCATGAAAAACTTGGATATATGGTTAGATTCAATTTCTAGTAAGACTTGTTAATCAAAGATAATGGATGTGTTTGTTTAGGTGTGGGAAGCAGGCACAAAGCAAATGCAGGACACGTTCAAGTCCTATGGACGGATAGATGTATTTCGACCCTATTTTGACGTAGAACCCAGTCAGGTTAGTCAACTGAAGAGTTCTGTTGGTTTATTTTTATCAGTAAATTATACAGACAAAAGAAAATCTGTTCTAAAGAAGGAGGCATGCGAAACACTTCGCCTTATTCACGTCTTGCCCGCATTTTCGTACTCCAAGAAGTATGAGCCTGTTGTTTCCATTTTCTGTAGCCATTCCAACAGTTCTATTCATAGGTCCGTATTCGTCTTTTACGATCGTTTATACCTCATCGACAGTGTCAAATGGCGTCGTCTTCTGATTTATATGGTCCTTCAATGGTTGTTCTCACAATGGTGGCTTTACTCCTCTTCAATATGAAAAGTAGCGGGTATGTTAGCGTTGTATTGTACTTGTGAGAGTTAGTGGTGTTACTACGTATCTAAGAAACTAGGCTTAGTCCACGAACGCGTGTGGACGCAGTGGTTAGAAGTGCTCTGCGACAGACTCGTTACTCAATCAAGTAGTTCGATTTCCTGCTTGAGGCTCGCCAAGCCTTCCGTTCCCTGGGGATCGGTGAACTTGGTACCAGATTTTTCTGCGAGGATAGCGGTACTGAGGTGATGAATCGGTTTTGTAAAGGCTAGATATGCATTAAATCACCTCAAACGATGCTAGGTGGAAACGAATGCTCGTCGCATTTTCCAACGATTTATCAATGCCAAGAATTATATCTTTTTTCCTGAGTCTAGTCCCTCAACTCATTCGTCTTGTGTCTCTACAGGTACGTTGTACAAAACGGTACCCTCATGGGCACCTCGTTTCTTGCTTGCTTCGGATCGTGGCTATCGTTATCCGGAGTGCTTTATGTCCTATGCTTTCTTCTTGGTGCCGAGATCCAAATGCTGCAGCTTCTCTCGGTTTTCGTATGTTTCCTATGAATTTAGTCAATCCGATTATTCTATCTTTGTAGATCACATCAACAGTCTTCTAGGGTTATTCGCTGACATCACACTGTGTGGTGCTGCTGCTCACTTCTATCTATCACACCTCACACGAGCATTTATGGTTCTTCGTTTTGGTTGGGATATTCTGCATACCCAGCTCTACTCGAATGGTATCCATTCTTGTTGGCTTTCTACTTTTCAACTCTTTTGATTTATAACTATATCCATTTTATTAGGTTGTCTCATAATTTTTTTCGCGTTATTGTTATTCATATCTTTCGTTTCGAGTGTTTTGAGACACCGCTCGAATAATATAATCTGATAATATATTATTACCATTCATGAAGTCGTAGCATCATGCACCGCAAGGCACAATTTCACATTCTGCCTCGTCAGCTACACGGTCCTTTTCGGTTCAGTCACTTCCCGTGAAAGGTTCAAGAATATGTTATCAAGTTATATTATTTTGAGCGAGGGTCCCAGAAACTCCCGAAGCGAAAGCTATGATAATCATGTTTCACGAGCCACGACCAATCGAAGTGGACAACACTGCCCGTTCAGTGATTTTATCACTTGACGGCGCTCGTAAGTAATTTGGTGTCGGCTTCCTTTATACAGGGGATATATCCTCGTGGAACTGACTAAACTGAAGGCACCGGCAACTTACTAGGCTGTAATGCTGAAACACGTGTTTTGCACTGTCATGAAAGGCTTAAAAAATGTTATTAATTATATTGTTGGTTTTTTTTTCCAATTCAAAGCGTTTTTTTTTTTGCCTGAAGGCTGTAATATGTTGGAGGATGTCTAGTACTTTTAGCTAGATCCAATTGAGCCACCGCATAGTGATATTTCGATGAAATGCATCGACCGATTTGCAAAGTCGATTCGCCACATTTTGAAGAGACTGAGATGGGAAACGGTACTTCATCCGTGATAGCCCTGATATTGTTCCAGCGAGTTATCATCTCTCCCGCCCCTGAGGCAGCATCTGTAGGAGAGAAGTTTTAGAGAATACAACCAGCGCGATAGTGACCTCACAGCAGCCTCATTTTTTGGGAGGAATGCTCTTAATCTTTGCTGCAGCAAATGGTTGCGTATCATTGATCGTGACAATGATTATGTTGTTGATCAACTGACTTTGAAAAATAATTAACAGATGACTTGTAAAAGTGCTTAAAACGAAAGAAATTATGATTTGACCTTTAAATCAGTGTACTGTTTCCAGAGCCTTCTGGTATCCGGGAATGCTCGAATACCAACACATCGTGTGGTTCTTGCCAGCGCTGCCATTGCCCTTCACACTCTCCTTATCTTATATCTTCACTTTGGTTTCCACGTAATTCTTGAAGGTAGGCGAGACCTTTCTGTTGACGTTTCATTGTTTGTAGCAGGCATCTTGGTTTCTTCTTCCTTCAAAATCGTGATCATATAGGATTCTATGTCTAATGATTCTGCACTTCTTAGAAATCGACCAAATAATCGACGGTACCGAATCAGACGTCATGAAATATACATTTACGTTCGCTTCCTGATTTGTGCTTCCGTTCTGGTGGTGTCATCATATATCATCTCAGCATCTATTTATTCAAACTCACTTAGAGTTAGAGTTGGGTACAGTTTTCTGTGGTTCTTTTGGTGCCTCGTTGGTTTCTTCGAATGTAGATCAGTATATTCATTTCTTCAAAGAATAAAACACTCTATGTGGTAAACATAACAAATTATTGATAACATCTATGCAACTTATCAACAGTGAAAACATTCAAAATCAACAACAAATAAGACGTAAAGTTAACATTTCTGGTTGTTAGGACGTCTTTAGAGTTCTCAAGTTTTGCAGATTCATTTCATTAACCACAAGTGAGATGCAATTAATCTTATTCAAGGCGACGAAACCACAATTAGACCGCAGTTTCTCTCTTCAGCGTAGTTCCGAACATGACCTGAAGACACAATAGGAATTTAAGCTCATAAACTCACGGTATCAAACGTCATCCTTTCGAATCTTACCTCCTTGTTCCTTGCAGCGAGTTGCTCCCTTTCAAGCCATTCCATCTTATGTTCATGTTGCGCCAGTGCGTCGCGTGTGTTCCTATCAATCATTTCAGATGTAAGCACTCCATCTTCCGAGGCATAAGCTGATGCCTAATGAGGTTAAGTTATTGTAAATATATAGCTAAAATCTGGTGAGCTTTGAAGTTTTGTAATTCAATAATTACATCGAATCAGTATCTTTTTGAAAGTGGCCACAAGTCAAACTCAAAATACGCTCATATTTCCTGCAAACGCTATTCGCTAATTAGATCTCTCCTTGTGGTTGTCAATTGATTAAATCTACACTTGAAGAGTGATATGCATTTGACACAGGGTCTGACGGCTTCTGTCGATTAATGCTATATATAAACAATATCTCTTTTCAGTTCATTTGATATCTACCCCACTAGCCCAGCGTATTTTCCCGCGATCTACAAATCAGTGCAAGGTTCTTAGCTTTCGTAAAATCGTCTCCCACTGAGAATTTCTGGGAATATTTTACTTTTGCACTCAACCTGCGCGAGAGCTATGTCCACCTTGTTGCGAAACTACCCACAAAACTAGTTTGTGCATGCGATCATGAAGGATCTATCTTCTACGGACAAGTCAAGAAATCTCCTGAAAAAGCTGGAGATTATGCAGTCTTCCCGGAATAATTTTTCTTGTTTGAATGCACAAGTTTTAGAAACCTACCGGAATTCTTCAAACAAATGAGTAGTTCGCTTGCTATCGTTAAAATAAGGCCAGAAAAAAACTGCATAACTCCACGCTCTTGTTCAGTAAGATGAATGAATCATGGGAATAAATTATGTTCAATGAGATATTGATTTAACTCGCACCTGCCATCCTATTACAAGTTTGCTGAGTTCTCTTCCACTCATACCTTCCGTTAAGTTTGCCACCTCAGCGCATTTTCTATCCAATCGAATTTACCGAGTTTCAGCCGTTGTCCCCTTGCACCTGGAAATTGCAACTGTCAGTTATAACTATCAATTATGATAAAGTAACTGCAAAAGTTTCGGATGATAGCGAAAAAATAGAATACTGCTGATCTTCCTTATAACCCTACCGCTAGTTGCTGGCTTGGCAATATGTTCCTCAAAGTATTGCAGCAGGATGCGCTCACGTTCTGTCCGGCCAGGAAGTTCAAATTCTACCAGTTGATCCAAGCTGGAATGATTTATGGGTGGTTAAGTCAGAATGGAGTGGAATTTATTTCTTGAGGAACAAAGAGACGCTTGGCACTCTGCATCCTAGAACTATGGAACCTTACTTGACTTATAATCATTACTTATAGATTATTACTATCACACTTACTTACTATACATACACTTCATTCAAATTTGAGTGCTTTTCCGTTAGAGGCACGGGATCAAAAACCGATCCATTTCGCTGAGAACAATTTTCCATAAGACTATTAGTAATCATTCGAAAGCTTAAATCTCTGGCTAGAGCCGTACGGCCGGTTTTTGAAAAGACTTTTAGAACGCTGTGAAATTTTAAACAACATTATGTTCCACATCAGTCGCTCAAATTCAACCATTGCTTCGCTGGAAGCACGAAGCACATGAATGTGCAGAGAAAATTTCTTTGTATCAGGACAGATATTCAGTCTAGAACCTCTTTCAAAGCGGAGAAACAATTCCTACTTGACTAAAATCGCACCTTCATGTGAATCGCCGAAGTGCATATCGATCACGGTCGTTTTGAAATGACCAGGAGATCCACCCTGCCCTGTTCACAACCCGTAGAGTAGCGAAAATACTCTCGCCCTGGATATGTGAATTTGATCCTATTTTAGCTGCTGCATTGCACAGATACAGTTCAAAGAAAGACTGTCTTGCAATAAAAATGCTTGTGTGGAACACAGATGCTTTTCTTTTCATGGAAGCGTTATGAGACGACTTTTTCAAAAAACCGGCCACGTACGGCGCTAGCCAGAGATTTAAGCTTTCGAATGGTCACTTACACTCTTATGAAAATTCTTGCCCAGAAAAAGGGGCGATTTTTGCTTCCGTATCGTCCAACTGGAAAGTGCAGAAATTTGTGATCTATGACAATTAGCTGCTCAAAGGTTCAAATCACCGATGAACCAAAAAAGAATGGTAGGTAAAGATTGTATAACTTAGTGGCATGAAACTTGAATATACCGATCGTTAACGGCCCAGTCAAACTGTTCGGGTTGATTGGAAGCTACAACAAGCATGAAGTGTCGAGACTGTTCACCGGTACGGTAGAGAAATGCGTTCAAAGCGGCCCGAGTATCCTCCGACATAGCTTGCTGGAACAAAAGCGTTCACACTTGAAAAATTCTAGTTGTCGATTTTGTGGGGAAAAATGAAAAGAAGGAAACATTAGAAACAATCAGGTGCTCGATTCCAGTAAAACTTACTTTAGACCGCTTCTGTAAGAAAGCGTCAGCCTCGTCGATGAATAAAATAAGTCTGAAAGAGAAAAGACTGGGCGATCTACTAACACGACATTCTCCATCATTATCTACATGGCGTGAAATCATAGAATAGGCAAAAAAAAAGGAAATGAAACATGTCATAGACAAATTTTTCCGGTTCTTTTCTACCATATCCCGGATAATCGAAATAAATGCCCCTCTCCACATATCTTATCTAATCTGTCAGAAAAGAAAGCTGTTTTTCCCTCATTTTAGTCTTCATAGTTCTTAGATCTAAAGTTATAGCTTACAAAACAGAAGTATCTAATCTTCCAGTGGCTTATACTGACCGTCTCATCTGTTTGGGTAATGCATCTGAACATCAAGCTACAAACAAGAACGACGATTCATCGCTACCTGGACTTCTCAATTAAGTAAACAGCTCCAACCGGACGTCAAAGTGGGAATAAGGAGATGTTCAAGAATGTTGTGCTGCGCTTAGCGCTTCGCATTTGTTAAAAAGAGTTTCTGATCTAGCATCCGATTTAGCAGCAATACTTTGTCCAACTCCGGGCTACAGGCTCACCAAGCCTCTCTAAAATCGGTCAAGTGATACTTGTCTGGGAGGATAGTGTCACTGACGTGATGGATCGCTAAGACACCGCGAACATCTAACGATGCTTAATGAAGTCCGACTAATCTTTAAGGAATAATCAACGCCAAGAACTCTGTTTTGATACCCTTCATATCACATTTCTCACTTTTTCACAACGGTATCTCACTTTCTTAACCGGGAGTCCTTTCCAAACATAGACCTCACATGTTCTGAAGGACCTCGTCATCGTTTTCAGAATATTGCTAAATCGGAGAGAATTACTAGGTCTTCTCAAAAGTTTTGCCACTAGAGCAATAAAACACATTCAAAGTATGCGCCATCAGTCTAAACACATTTCTGCCATCTCTTGAACAACAAATTAATGCCGCGCTTGAACGCGCCCTTCTCGGCTTCAAAGAAAGCTGTCAATCGTCGACGCAAATGTTTGATGTCTCGGAACTTGTTCTTGCTCAAGAAGTGCTTCAGCTACCGGAAGAGGTGATAGTCAGATGACGGCAAATCAAGACTGTACGGCTTGGTCGATAGTCAAAGTCGGATCCCCTTCAATTGCTTCGATGAGCGCCTCTCGATCTACTTGCGTGGACGTCCGGAGCGTAAATGTTTTTCAAGTTGGTGATGCCGGCGCGAAACTCACTAAAGAACGGAAACACTATTCGTCCGGACACAAATTCTTGAGCCTTTTCAACGGTTGATGTTCTCAAAGACGACCTATGTATCGCGTCCCAATTCGAACTCCTAAAGCAGCACATTGCGATAAAGGATTCGTTATGCGGCCATGAAGCGGCAAGTACGCACAGATTTGGTACTGAGAGAAAACAGAAAATTTTGCACAAAGCTTTATTGAGTACTGTTGCCCGAGAAATGGCAAAAATGTGTTCAGGCTGACGGCGTGTACTTTGAATAGTCTTGTTAGACTTGTTAAAAGTTGGAGGATGATAGCTATGATAGAGACACTGAAATGAGTGGAAGCGAGTCAGTGCCGCGTTGGTGAAGTGGTAGCACGCGCCCCGGTATGGGTGAAACACGAGTTCAACTCCCAGCTGGAGTCGGATTTTTGCTTACCACTCAGTTCTCTTAAGTACGTTTGAAACATCATGACACTGCGAAAAAGGACAAAAAGGAAAAATCATGACACTCAAAGCATAAAAAACCCTGAGTGTTGTTGAGCATATTTCATTGATTCTGGTTGATAAATTTCGTGTTTATTGTTCTAGTGCAAAACTCACGAGAAGACCTAATATCAAAGAATTTGATGGGCGTTAAAACGAAAAGAAGTTCAAATGAATTGGAAATTCCACTCAAAAAGCGGTGTGCTAAATTGGAAAACAGAACAAAATGTAGTTTTTGGTCGTGTACAACATATTTTACGTTATGACGTTCAGTAACCAGCTGTCAAGGACTTGTCCAATTCAGCTGGGTACGAGCTTCACAGACATAACAGATCCATCAACAGATGGAAGAAAACTCTCACAATTTCGACTTAATGATCGATCCATGAAACACACAAAGCGTTAGAGCACTTGTTGCGAATAAATCTTCTTCTATAGCTCAAATGACCAATAATATTTCGAGCTAAACCGTGAAGGTAACTCAAGAAAGATGAGGATAAACATCTCGGCATTGATCAATCCTTAAGAAGCGCTATGCATTCAACTCCATTCGTAGCATCGTTTGACGTGACTTAGTCCATATCTGGCCTCTACAAGGACTCGCGGTGGCCTGGTTAGTGAGCCTATGGTGTGAAGTCGAACCATCGACCACGTGTATCGCAGGGCATTTCTCTTACACCCCGTTATGGGCACCGCGAGATAAATTGTTGAAGAAAACAATCAAAAGATATTGAAGGGATATGTGCCATACTAATTAAAAACAACATATACCCTTTTCGGCTACTCTGTGCCCAGTCAAAAACTTTATGGATCGCTGACACACCATCACGTCCCATCGGAGCAATGTCTCCACCAGTTAAAATGGCATAATCGAGGCCACTATGCTGTGCTAAACTTTTTGCGAACAACGTTTTGCCTGTACCTGGAGGACCGTAGAAGAGCACATTTCGGAAAAGACCCTGAAATTTTGTCTCATGGAAGTGCTCGAAATCTGAAGACCAAATGATTATATAGTACGAGCAGATACCCTATTACGTCGAGTATTCGATGTTGTAATAGCTATGTCACGCAGTTGTCGCTCGGCGTTCGGCTAGAATAAGAATAAAAGTCACTAAATTTATATGCATTGGAAGAAAACTGTGAGGAAATCTCATACCGCAAGAACAACTCCTTTCAAAGGGTCATGCTTCGACCTGAAGACCATTTTCGCCGTTTTCAGCGGATGCTTAAGAGTTTCAAGTGGTGTGATCCGAGAGGTTTCCCGGACCAGACTGGGCTTCCCTAGGCGAGCCTCAGCATAACGAGCGACGACACCTAAAGTTGTAGCTATATGAGATTATAACCTGAATATTATTTCAAAAGCCATAAGAAGAATGAAAGTCTTTGGAGAGCATGAACAGTCTATCACCTTACCGGTTCCACGCTTAGCAACATACCATCCAACAGCCACAGCGGTTAAAGTACCGACCTGAATGAAATCAATGTAAGAAACAGCACCAAGTAATCACCAACGGCTATTAACCCTTTTCGGACGGTGAAGCTCATTTTCGATCTCAAACCTTTCGGAGGTCTTCCTCGTTAGACAAAGCATTTTTTTCTAACAATTAAGTAGTCATTCGAAAGTTCAAATCTCGTCAATTTCAATGATGCCCAGTGTTTCTCAAAAGGCTTTTGTACGCCGTAGCAAAGAAACAAAATTGTTGAACAATCGGAGTTCTTTTTTGCACGGCTAGGGTCTGCGTATAGTTTTGCAATAAACTATACCAATACTTATCTGACAGTACAAATTCCGGCGATTCCGAGGCTGAACTTGATTTTTTAAAACGTTTTCAAAGCGCGCTAAATGAGCGAAAATAAAATTACCTTCAACTTGGGGACTTCCTTCGCACATAAGAGTGATTTATTCATAAAAAGTATATGGGCATGTAGAGGAAATTGTATGCATCAGATTACTACAAAAAAAACTTAGACTTTTCTTTTTAAAGTAGGGAAGATATTCGCATAAAATAACGAAAATCGCGCGCCGCTTGCAAAATAATCAACAGCCGTCCACAAAAGGTAAAGTCAAGGATAATGCTTACCGCAGCGGTCATTTTGCCCTTATCAGACAGAAAATCTTGTAGTCCAGCTCCAAGAAGAACACCACTTGTTCTGAAACATATACTTCAATACAAATCGAAGCTTACGTTGTTGATTATGTCGAACCTTTGTGAACTTCCAAGAAACTTCCAAGTACTATCGAAGTAAGAAAAAAAATACCTTATTTTCTCGACAACTGTTTTCCGGTTCTCTTCTTCGTGGAGCTTCATTTGTTCTAGATTTACATCTCTGCAAATGAATAGATCACCAGCTAAGCGGCACATTACATAACACCGTCAATCAGTGCCGGCGAAAGATGAATGTCACCAACTCACCGATTCTCTCTAGCAGCCTTAGCACGTGCCCTGGTTTCCACTTCTATCTTTTCCAGTTCGTATTTGTGTTTCAGCGCCAATTCATGCTCGATCGTGGCTACAAATACCTTCTTGAATGAAAAGTACCAAGGTAACTAAAGGATAAAACCTCAGAGATGAAGCTCTTGGCGTCGATCAATGACTGAGGGATGCGCCATGCATTACACTCCGATCGCAGCATCGTTAGATGCGATTGAATCTATATCCAGCCTTTTCGATGACTTGCAATGGACTACCGATGCATTGAGTCAGTGCTCTTATACCGCCACAGAACTCTGCTATCAAGTCGCCGACGACCCTGGAGGGATGGAAGGCTTCGTGAGCTTAAGGCGCGGGATCGAACCATCGACCACGAGTGTCGCAGAGCATCTCTAGCCAATACAACCAATACGCCCTTTCATATCGAGATAAAAACATTACTGTAACAGCTGCCACAATGTAAATGGCAGTTCCTCAAAAGATAAGATACCTTTTCGCAGTGCCTCTTGTTTCTTAACGCTCTCCTCCTGTTTTCTAAGGCTTTCCTCCTGCATGCGATTTTTCATGATTAGCTCGTCTTCAGCACGTTTTCTTGCCAATTGATCTTGGTAATCAGCTCGCTAAATCAAAGCACATCGTCCTCAGAATATTAACAAGACTGGAGACAAAGATCTGCAGCACATAAATTGAAAACAAAACACACAGAATGGTAAAGCTTACGGCTTTTGCGTGCTTAGTCTCTTCGTTTAGAGTTTTCCGACGTTCTTCTTCAGCTACACGGGCTTGATCTTGTTTCATGGCTTGTATTTGTGCTTCCAATTGCTTAAAAAATGAAATGTGTCTATAAATCAGTCCAAATTTATTTATATATTTTTAGAATGGTTTACTTTACATGAATCACCTTTAGCTGAATTTGCAAACGATGGTAACATTGTGATTCAAAAAAAAAACTTCATAATTTACACAGATTAAAGCTGCTTTGTCATTTTTAAACAACTCGTCTTCGGATTTCATTGTGCGGACTCGTACTTCTCGCATTCATTAATTAGTCGAAAATTCTGCCTACTTCACGAACGTCGTAGAATACTGATTGGACGGATCTCCTTGCAATATGGGAGATGGCAAGCTAGCTTTCTTTAGTTAATCCGATAATTAAATCGAACCCTTCTTGGCTGATAATTTTTAGACATACCCAGTGATGTAGAGTAACGTGTAAAACTTTTTGCGTCAAGTGGGACTCAAACCCGCATCCCACTCTATCCGCAACCGCGTTCTCTAATCTGTTGCACTACTGATGCCCCTTTTGCAAACCACTCTTTGTTGTGCGTTGATTGCGTTGTAGCGTAGAAAGAGTGGTGTGCAAAATGGGCGTCAGTAGTGCAACGGATTAAAACCAGCTATCGCATAGAGTGAGATGTGGGTTTGAATCCCGCCTGACGTAAAAAGTTTTGCACATAACTCTAAATCCGTTGATTGTTGGAAAGCGTTGAGAGAGGGGGAGAGGATCCCATGTCGAGTCACGCTGAGCATCACTGACCACTTTGCCAGCACCCACCATAGTTGTGAGCGAGTACTTCGGCATCGACTACGAAATATGTGGCCATGTTTCATCAGTGCTGGTTAGACGTATTCTTCGACTATGGTTTCTCCAGAAATAAGTCCACTCCTGCGATTAATCGACCAAACGATCCAAAACGATTCGACAGTCCACACAGTAGATTTTTAAAAACACCGCCGATAAAAGGATAAAATGTTGGAGCTCTCGGTCTTAATAGATTCCTGAGGGGTACATCATGCAATCGTCTTCAATTCTTAATTTCGTTTGAGGTAACTATGTAAACCTGACCTTTACAAAGACTCGCGGTGGCCTCCCGCTAATCCGAGTCAGTACACCTTATCCACCCAGACAAGTCTGAGATCAGTATGATACCAATTTATCAACTCCAGAGGGATGGAGGGATTGATAAACCATGGGAGCGACATCAAACGTTTGACCTGCGCGCAACGCACCGCGGATATTTTTGAAAATTTGTAAAATTTTACAAACAAACAAAAAAACTAGGAAGATACCTTGGTCTGCTGATCAACCTCCTTCTGCCGTGTGATCTCCTGCATACGACTCAGTTCGAGAGCTTCTTTAGCATTTGGAAATCTCTCCAGATCTCTTGCAGCTTTTGCTGCTCTTTCCAAAGCCGTGGAATCAAAGGAATAAGCCATCCGTGCGGATTTTTCTGTCTGACCTTGGAAATACAGGAGTAATACTTTATGTTGCAGTGTTTTCAAAAACGAAAAATGTCGTTAGATACCTTTCCCACTGGGATCTTGTGGACCGCTACCACCTGCAGGACCGAAATCTGATGGTGGTGGTGGTATATCCGGTGGCGAATTCGGCTTTATTCCAAAAAGCCACGACATGTCTTGAGATCAATCCTTCAATATAATGACTAAAAATTTGAAGAATATCACTAAGATTATAGTCATATGAGGTGATAGCAGGGTTTAAACCACCAAGTAAATGCACAAACAGACGAAAGAGAGGGTTTATTGCAATAAAAATACACTACGACATGCAACTATGAAGCTGATTTATCATTGCTCCATCAACTAAACAAGTAAAAACAGAAAGAAGATCATTATATTTTACAAATTTCTAGAGAGCTGAGAAGAGATTGTGGAGCCTTGTACTGCTGCAGATGGTTTTGATCTCAATCCTACCCACAAGCGCAAGAGGAGTGCGAAAAGGAAAACCAATATGGCTCTTTAAAAGTGAATAGACATCGAACTGTTACCATTCCATTACCCTCAGGGGTAATGCAAGTTTGTGGATCATCAGGGAGACAAACTCTCAATAACTGCCAAAAGGTAGTCCTTATCGGGTGCGATCATTATTTCATTCTTTTTCGTACGAAGCTGGAGAAACGTCAAGTCGTTCGAACCATCAAGTTCTCGTACAACATCTTTCGATTTCTCGCAAAGCTGTTGAAGAAGTGACGAGTATTTCGCCGTCGATTCTTCGTCGAGAGTCGATCGGATAGCTCGACCTAAAAATAGGGCATGAAACATGCTGTCGCTCTCTAGAATGAGGAAAATAACTCGAAAATTCTCTAGCTTTTCATCAAAAAATGTTGAGTGAAATGCAAAACTTTGACCTAAAACGGGGTTGCACTCGCATTTCACTATCATCGAGGCGAGGCGTAAAATAAAGAACTTCTCAAGCAAGTCTCTTGACTTCCAATAGATCGAAAAATCGACTTTTAGAAAATATCTAGGTATTTGAGACGAAAATAAAAGATATCTGATAAACTGTCCTTCAATTAAAAGCTTTCATGAGGCTGGTAGATCTTCTTTGGAATCGATGGTTTCACATACTCTTTTCTTAGAGGCCACCGATTTTGACAAGGATGTAGAGACCTCTCCCAAGCGTGAAATTGAAGTATCGTGACCTAGTGCGACATTGATTCTCCACCTTAAGTCATTTTTCGACTTCTTGAAGACAAAGTCTTTTCCGCTATTTCCTCAGACTTCTGCTAATCCTTCGATAGCTTGAAAAAAAGGCGATTTAATGACTATGATCTTGTTAAGCCTGATCACAGTACGTAACAGCCAGAATAAGATTACATTTTACACTCAACGCAAATTTTGCTCAGCAAAGGTTTGTGGATAGTTTTTTGAAAGAACTTTAGTGATAATGATAGGAATAAAATCAAGCGATCCTGGAGCTAATTTTTTGAATTGTATTTATGAAAAGGTCTTCCTAGAGTGCTGGGATCTTTCACTGACCTCTCCCCATACTCATTGGTAAAAGGGGTTCGACAACGTGACATGATATCGTCAAAGATGTTCAACACCGCGTTGCAGTGGATCATGAAGTCACTTGAGTGGGACTAGAAGGGAATACGTGTCGATTGAAAATTCCTCCCACATCTTCGTTTAGCGGACGACATCGTTCATCTTTTCGAAAAGCACCAATGAAGCAGAGACGATGCTCAAGGAAGTAGACAAAGCGGGAAAGGATCGAATTACATATTAATAGGATGAATACCCAGTTCATAAAGAACCCATGGTGCATTGGTGAAATGGAAAACAACATGAAAGAGGAAACAGATAAGAGGAGAGCAGCATGGGCCGCATTCGGGCCTCTCAGAGAAGCCATCGACCAACTAACACACCCAAAACTCCGCGCTCACCTTTTCGACTCAATACTCCTCCCAGCGCTCTCTTACGCAGCTGAGACGTGAGCTGATACTTCGACCACGTGAAAACTGCTACGAAGAACCCATAGAGCGCTTGAACGATGTCTTCTGAAAACTAGTCGGCGCATACAACATCTAGCCGGCTTGCGTAGATCAGATCCTCAAAGTCTATCCCATGTTCGTGACCCATAGGACTAAAAATCTACAGCGGAGCTCCACGACAATGTACGCGTCCTCAAGTGCAAGCACCTACACATTGGGTGGATGTGCTTGTAAAACAATTAATCAGCTGTGTCTGCAGTTGTTGATGTTCTACAGATCACGGTATGACACACGCACCAGCCGCCATGCTCAAATCAAACCACCGCCATGAACGACTTTCACGAAATAAAGAAACGAATGGAATATATGCTGGGATCCGCACAACTAGTGAAGACGGACCGTGTAAGCATCTAAGTAAGAGTGCTGGATTAGCGAAAAGAAGACTGAGTTTCACACTTCCAGGCCTGAGCTAAATAGCGTGTTTCTTTGACGATTTGGCATGAAGATAAAAGCCTAAGCCCAAAAACGATAAAGCAAAGTTCATTCTACACCTCTAATATGAGAAGTCCAGAAATTTCTACGAAGCAAGAAAAAAATCTTTAAATGAATGACGAAAAAATGCGCTAAAATGCGCGTCAAATGTGAAACCGAATATTATTTCTACTGCTACAGCGCATCTGGAATTTGATGCAAAACGAAAAAATTCCTTGTCTTCAAAAAATGAATACCGGCTTGAATGGAATAACGCCTATAGTACCAAATAGTATTAGATCGTTCCATAAAATTTGGCACTAGAACAATAATAATCAAACTTGTTGGGCAGAAATAATTATGATTGCATAATTTTGGTATCGTTCAATTGCGCATTTTCTTGCGAACTGTCTGGCATACAATAGCCTATACTTGATTTAACCGTTTAGGGACTATCGTTGATAAACAGGAGACGTCGAGCCGTCGTCTGCGCGGCATAGGAAGAAGGCGGCATTTGCATGCCTGTGCATGCATGTCTGGCTAACTGCGCCTGTTTTCCCACGAGACGCGACACCGCCATTACATTAACTGAGTGAGATTTGACGTCACGAGGCACGGCAATGTACCCTTTGATCCTTGAAGCGTTAAGCTGGAGGTGTCGTGGAGACAAATTCGATAGCTACTCATGCACGAATGACAAGTAGGCAAAAATCTAGTGAGGCGGTGTGCAAGAAGTGGGATCTGGCGCGATTATACGGTTACAGAAAGGACGGTTAAGAAGTGGTTGGCGAAGTTCAAAGCCGGAAAGAACAGTCTAGAGGATCATTCGAGCTCGCGGCGTTCACCGAAAGCTCCACTAATCTTGCGCACCGCATCATTTCTACTACGGGCCATTCATGCATGAGTAGAAGGCGAACTTGTTCTCATGACAGCTGTAACTCAACCCTTCAAGGTTTCGCACCGTGCCTCGCGACGTCAGATCTCACTCCGCTACTGTAATGGCGGTATCGTGTCTCGTAGAGAAGCAGACGCAGACAGCTAGACAGCCTTCTGCGACCGCCGCGAAAGCGACGGCGCGACGTCGCCAGCCTATCAGCGTTGGCCCGCGAAGGGTTAAAACAAGCATAGGAAAATTGTAAAGAAAATGTTTGCAAGAAAACGCTCAATTGAACGATATCAGAATCGTGCAGTTTTAACCTCTTCTGGTTAATGAATTGGTGTTTTTGCCCTACTGCTAAAACTTACGGAACAACCTACTATTACTTCTAAAAAAGTCAAAAACAATAAATTTTGGCATAGTAGATTAATCTGGAAGATTCATTAGAAAACTAACCAACGACTAACCGACACTATCCATAACGATCACACCGACAACGCCTTTCTGTGACTGTATTCGCTTGATCGTCTCCTCAACGTCTGACATCGTCTATCCTCAACAATCAAGTAATAATATTATAATAGCGCAGTGGCTAGTGATACGACGTATCAGGAAGGAAAAGCGATGAGCAAAGCGTTGGTTCGATTCCTTTCCCCAACACTCGTTTTGCAATGAATCAATGAACGCCCTAAGTCAGAAGAAAAGGAGTCGAATGGCTGGGATCCACGCAGTGAAGTGAGATGATGGGTCTCGAGTGGAAATGTAGATACGGTACCAGCGAGATCGCAAGTGAACCTACAAAGATAAAAAAAGGCTACCAGCGACGAATTAGTAGAATTTCTCAGTCAACGGCAAACACTCGAGAGGTCCTTTAAACGTTTGACGAGCGTTCGCATTGGAGCAGGCTATTGTTCCCCCTTGTCGGGCACTCTCCATGCCCTGTACTCTCCTCCAAAGACAGTCTCCTGCCAAAAATAGGAAATTAATTATTCCAGGACACCCTATGAAAGCTTTTCATAATCTCATCGAGAGTTCCTTATCCGTCATTTATAGGGCTAAAGCCTATGCAGACGTATCAAAATCGATTGCTCACATGTATCTTTTAGGATACTGTTTCATATACTGCGCGCCTGACGCAGTGGTCAGAGGTGCAGCGCGGCGAGCAAGTGGACAGTGGTTCCGAACGCGTCGAGGGCTCACCAAGCCCTCCATCCCCTGAGATCGGCGAACTGGTAGCAGAATTGTTCTCTGGATGTATAGCAACACTGCCTTTACAGATCAGTAGGCCATCGCTAGTTATTGTAAAGGCCAGATATGCATGCATTCAAGCAAATACATTTGTTAATATGAGCAGATTCAGTACTTGTACATTATGAGGCAACAAATGAAAACTCATCTTGTTCGATGAAGAAGAACTTTTCACAGGAATGTTAGTACATTACGTATAGTACAACGCTGAAGCATCCAGGTGAAAAATTATGTTCGATACCCGCCGATCACCTTCATTTTTATCAAACGTATAATTTGCTGGAAACCCAAAAAGCATATAAATGTGTAGAGAAAGTTTTGCAGTATCCGAGTCAATCATTTTTGAACGGAGTTCTTTTCAAAGTGGAGAAAAATTAACAATTGAAAACAAGTTGCACCCTGCATATATAGCACTTAGGCCATCGATCGATCGCTCCGCCCTCCAACGCGTAGATTAGTCGGTAAACAAGCTCTCCGGTCATCTATCCGTATACGCGCCCCGGATTAGATGAAATGCGAGTTCAAGTCCCCCTTGACGCAAATGTTTTGCACATCACTCTACATCATTGCGTACTCGAACATAGTGGTACGCAAAAAAAATTATGGCACGTGAAATTTACACTAGATAGGCATTTTAGTTTTCATCAATGCTTCTGGATCTGCATCAAAGTTAAAAGGTGCTTTCAATGTGTTTGATACTTTGTGGTTTTAAGGGGACAAAGAGAAAACCGACCTCTTTCTGGACAGCATCTTTTCATAGAGTGTTAGAAACCATTTGGATAATGAGACTTCAGGGTTACAGCTCCCTCGCCAGTTTTTGGAAAAGTAAGCACAGCATCGAAATCGGAAACGATTACGCGATCGATTACTAACAGACCGAAGAAAGAGACTATTCGACGAGAAATACGCGCGGTTTTTCATTTGTCCCCATATAACGACGAAGTACTAAACACATTCAGAGCACATTCTTCTAAGTTTCATGCAGACCCAGAAGCATTGCGAGAAACAAAAATTCCTATCAAGCGTAATTTTCAGGTATGATAATTTTTTTTGTGCGTTCCACTATGTCCGAATAACCAATGAAGTAGAGTAATGTATAAAACATTTGCTTGAAGCGAGACTTGAACCCACATTTCCCCAATCCGGGTGCGCATGTTTTGTCCCCTTTTCCCCTTAAGTTCTAATACAGGTGCGTTACCGAGATGTAAGTTGATGAGGAGAAGCTGCATTGAACAGCAAGGCATACCGTGATCCAAACTCGCACATCTCAACTGATCAGATGCTAGTGGACCATTGGCTTCAGATTTATAGAAAGCTTCGGATACTTTATCTTTGGCAAATCTACAGAGATAAAAGCGTCTCACAAAATCTAAAGATCGTCCATTTAATAATTCGCTAGGGCACCTCGAGTTATTATAAAGTCCACATATGCTTTCAGTCGCCTCAAACGACGTTGAGTGAAGTCGAATGCTTGGCGCAAGGCCTCAAATTTTTTGAATAAACGCCATAAATTTATACGTAAGGAGCAGGAGGGATTGCCTCGTGATGTGGCACAGTAGATGAGAATGTAATTTTTTCGAAGGTGCATTGGCACTCCACGCGATCCCTGCACAGATCGTCTCCAGTTGGATACATCAGTGCAGGAATCTGCAAGGAGGATGTTGGAAAGCCGTTTTAGGCTTGATGTGATGGAAATAGATTCGATGACTTTTGTTAAACTGAAATAATGGAAGTGCTTGACTGACTACGTTGTAGGCAATCTAAACTCGAGGCGCGAAAGAACGCAAAGCAGCCAAAACGTCAGCTTTCCAAATAAGCTCTATTGCATCAACCTCGCCTATGGCTTAGCACGAAAAATCTGTGCACCAACTACTCTCAGAAAACAGTCGTACGAAGGAGTGGCAATTGTTCAATTCATGATTTGAGAGGCATTCCACAAGTGGTCTTATGACTTGCCATACTGTTAAAAGAAGTTAGGTGAGAATCCTTCGCCATCCTGCCTATACTTGATACTTTCTGAACATTGATTCTTCATTGCGAACACTCGAAACTGTAACATTTCGTTCCAGGGCTCAAATCTTATTTGACTCGAAACGGACAAAGAAGTAGCTAAATTCTATCCTAAATGCGGCTTAAAGTAAGCGAACATGTGTGGATACCTTACGGTTGTAAAGGAACAAAGGAATATTTAACCTCAATCGCTGTACAAGCACTTTTCGTGGGATTGTTAGCAATCATTCGAAAGCTTAAATCTCTGGCTGAAGTGTTCGTAGGCGGTTTTCCAGAACATCCTTTTATGATGGTGTAAAGTTCAAAACAAAACTATGTTTAACACGCACATATTTCTCGCCGGGACAGACCTCTCTTTTGGATAAGTGGTAATTATTCGATAGCGCAAGTTTCAGTGATTCCAATGTGGTGCTAATTTTTCTAAAAGACCAGGGGAAATAGGATCAGATTTGTATAAAAGTGCAAGTAGATTTTGGCTGTTCTATGAGGCGGAAGGGCGTGGAGGAAGGGGTGGAGGTGGGATTCTAGGCGGGCATGGCCGTTTCAATACGCCCTTTTGTGAGCCATAAGAATGCCTAATTTTCGTATTAACTTAGATTTGTTTCCTCGAAACTCTAGATTGAATGTCTGACTCTAATACTAAACAATTTTTTTCCATGTTCATGAATTTTTCATGCTTCTAGCGAAGCAATAGTTAAATTTCGGGGCCGATATGGAACATAATTTTATTTCGAATTTACCAGCTTTATAGAAAAGCCTTCTCAAAAAGTCGGCGACGTACGGGTTAAGCAAGAGATTTAAACTTTCGAGTGATTATTAATAGTTCTATGAAAAATTCTCCATCACGAATGAGTCGTGCCTTAATTTCTTCTCTAATAACCGAGATGAACACTAGGTGATAGTCACAGGATATCTAGGAATCTTGCTGAGATAAATTTGACTGCTTGAAATAGTAAAAACGCTCTGAGTTATGTTAATCAAAGCCATCAGGTCTGTCATCTACGAATACTCTCTCCGGCGTCAATGGCAGTGCTTGCGGTGCTGGGATCCGCACATTACATTTTAGTGATCGACTGTGTGCATAAGATTAAAGGAGCGAAAGAAGATAAAGTTCTCTCTTGCTCCGTACAAAATTATTTGAGAGGCATCTCATCTTGTTATAAACTTTCTATTTGACTTTCCCCCGCAGCACCGCACCACAATTTGTACATGATGGTCTATAAGCTTACAGCAAGGTTTTACAAATCTTCATGGCTAACGTTCCGTTTTTTCGACTTTCCTTTAGCCATGGTGGTGATTCGATTCACTGTCGACAGCTATTCTCTTTTTTGTGAGTAGGCATTTGTAATCGACCCGTCATGTCCATTCAAGTTAGGTCACCTTCAATAAACAATAAATTCACGTCTTTTCAAGTTTATCGATGTTCAATCTAGTGCTAACGAGAAAAAAGATCCGTTTAAACTGCTAAACTTCATTGAGATTTCAGTAGCAACACTGACTTACTGCAAGCACTTTATTTCATTAGTGTTTACAAACAAAAAAAAAACTTTAATTCTGTTCAATTCTGATTTGTCTCTAGCGACACATCATCACAAATTGCCAATGATATAGTTCACAGATAAGCCAACAAAAAGGTGTAGCAATTCCTTCATTACAATTATTTTCGAGTATCGCCTTCTAAACAGCCACGATGATTCGATTCAGTGTGGGCGACTTTTCTTTTTTTCTTGTGATGTGTGTTTTGATATTCGACACATCATGTCAATTCTAGGTCGGTCACATTCAATCAAGCAGTTATTTCACGTGTCATGTGTTTTCAAGTTTATTATTGTTTCAACTATACGTAACGAGAACGTATATCTGCTTAAGCTGCTTGAGTTTTCAACGTCTCAGTAGCAACACCAACTTATTGCGAACACTTTATTCGAAAAGTGCCACAAAAATTTTTTAACAACAGGGACCACCACGAAATCTGGTATAGATTGTGAGACGCTTCTTTTCATTTCTCCTACATTGTGGCATAGACACCAGAGTCCCTGTAATTATTGAATTCAGATGACCCAAATGTAAGCAGACAAATCGACAGCGTGTTCTTATAGAATAATCTTGCGAAAGATATAATCTCTAGAGACATACCCTTCTTGAGTCAGCGGATCTACCCATCACTGCATGCGGGTCTACCCATACCGCAAATGAACAAGCGGCTAATAAAGCCATGCAGACGTAAGCGGTCAGGAAACGCGTGTTGCTCATCTAAACATTAACAGGACATAGAATCTCTACAACACTTTCAGTAAGCCTTTCTGCTACAAATAGATAGTCACACCGTTCGTAGCACTTCTAATATCACAAGAAAAAGCTAGTGTTTTGAGATAGTTTTAGCAATTGGAAATCTTACCTTTGAAAGCAGAGGAGATCGACTGGTATTCCGAATGAGGCGGAACAATGGAGTATGTCTTCCTTAAGCCTCCTTAAATACCCACCGTTTGATAAGCTATCATTGTTCACGTTCTTATCACTCTCTTATCAGATCTTATCATTTGAAACTCTTGTTTTTTGACGTGCTAAACCGTGAGTATACAGAACATTATCCAGATGACAAAGAAAACAGTTGTTCTTTTGCTGACGAACAGGGTAGAGGTCCGCAGACGAAAAACCACTCTTTATCATGCCTACAGGCCTTGTTAAGCAATCCATTAAGTACTCTAGGTTTGGTTACAGCTATGAATAATTACATCTTTGAACCACACTACGGGGCTATGGTCAAGTGACTAGTCATACTTGGTGCGGGTCAAGGCGGATTTGATCCCACAATCTCAATAATTCTACTTTCACATTCGACTATTATTTTAGATCTCGCCCAAAACAATATAATCTAGAAATGTGTTTTTTTTTACGTTTCATGACGTCTTTCATAGTCTCTTATAAAATGTAAACACGTGTTTCGGTCTTGAAGCCTCCTCAGTTGCGCAGTGCCTTTCGCCTGAGCCAAGCCCTTTCGTGGGAGAGTCCCATTCATGAAGGCATTGTCGCTGGACGTGTTACACTCCCGCGTGTAAAGTATAATTTTCTTCACACACGGCAGAGGTAGCATATTAGTGCATGTCCAGTAACGTGATCATCAGACTTTGCAGCAATTTAATATAGATATGATGCAGTTATTTTATTCTGAAAAATACTATTCGATCAACAATTAATAGCAAGTGAACACGTGGTAGAGATGCTATGTCTTAGAAGATTTTAGAAGATTTTTCTAAAAAGACGTGTCTGTATAGCTTTCATAAAAAACCAGTGGTCACTGGTGAATAGCTGTAAGTGATGGATCTTGGATTACGGAGACCTCGTAAGTACATCTCAAGCGTTTCATTGAACCTAGAGAGCAAAACGAAGATGCTAAGTAATTAAATTATTCTCCCTGAAGAAGAACAGTGGCTGAGTCAGTGTTGATTTGCAATTCCATTAGGTCGAACGTTGAAGTTACTTTGTGGAGAAAAACTGTTGTACTAATGAGCAAATACAAAACACGATTTCAAGATAGTATACGATCAGCAATAATGAAGGTCGGAGAGCTACACTGAGACAAATTATAGGCGAAGAAAATCAAGGTCACTGCATAAGCATGCATGGCTGTGCCTGATGGGATGAGATGGATATTAGAATTGGGCGCCAAGTTCTCACCACCCTCGATCCCTTTCCAAGGTCGTCTTACGGAATATTACAAGTAACTTGCTGATCTGTAAGACTAACTCCGAAAAAGGCTAGGGCCGAGGAACATAATAGAAACAAGCAACAAAAAGTGGTGACATCACCAATACTGCCATTTCGTCAGTCTCTCCTTTAGACCATAAGTGCTCAACAGTGAAGTTTACAAAAGACTGAGAAACTGGTTTTCGAAACCTTCAGTTCGAAATTACTATCTCGAAAAGACTCAATTTGAACCTTACCTGAACTTAGAACTGTAAAATGCGAAAGGTTTGCTACTTGATAAGATTGGAAGTGTTAGACTCTCTATTCGTGACAAGGGTGTAGAGCTCGTGGCAATTCCTCGTCAACTAGATAATTTGTTAACTATGGGCATCTCGATGATGCTCTTCATCTCGACCCTCCTTTGAAAACGAATTCAAAAACCATCACCGCAAATCGAATAACGAATGGGTCGAAGTGGTAAAGACGACAGCTTTGGAACCTATTGTTCCTCAGACAGGCGTTCAGCTGCCTTCCTGATCAATCTTACACTAACTTATAAGACCCATAAGTTAGTTTCCATTGACGATCTTGCTTCTAACAATCTGTCGATATTCTGAGACAGACCCAATTTCAGCTGTGTAGGTGGACCAGCGGATAGAAAGCTTCGTTTATGGACTAATAACATCCCAGTTGGTAAGACACATAGCTTATCTCACAAACGCTAAATGTTCTTGGATCATCTACTTAACGCGCCTCCCAACAACGCCCACATATTGGAGTGCTTAGTTTCGAGTACTTTCTTTAGACCACGCTCAAATTTCAACATATCCCATAAATATCATTTGACTCAAATTTTTTATTTGACTGATTATTTGACTTATTATTGCGTCTAAAGAAGAAAGGCTGACTTTTATTGAGCCCGTCAGGTTTTTCACAGGAGCCGATCAAGCAAGAAATCCCAATTATCATTGAATGGATACTGCAGTACACTCGACTGCTGTTGGCTGGTATCGTCAATATATCATACCTTTTGTTTTCGAGTGTTTTCTTAAGACGACGCTTACGTTATCGCCCTTCATATCAAAGTGTTTAATGAATCCGCATTGCAAGCCATGCACGAGCTCCTTATGCAACTTAAAAATACATGAAAAATGCATGACTTATCGACTCAGCAGCTTCTAGGCTTTTTGAACGACCGTTTGAACTGTTGAACATTTATGTGGTTCGGAAATACGTTCGCACAAAAGCTATAGTCAGCAATGAGATGCGGCTGGCACGTAGACTTGCTGCTGCATTCAAATCCAAAGTGGAAGCCCTGCTAACCACCATCTGTACTGGAAGCCAGTAACAAGATTAGCCTGGTCATCACGCCTCCTCTTACCGCTTGCATACAAAAAATTGCCTGATGAACGGCATGTTCCAAACAGCAATCACTGTCTACATAGGAAGAGAATAGAAGACAAAATCTTCAAAACTGGATCGGCAAGTGGTTATTTACAATGCCTACAGAAATGCAGGATCCCGGGATAGAGAAAACATAATTCCAACCAAAAGTATGTATGGCTCCTTTTATCTTGCAGTCCCTTTAGCCATGTATGTACAACGCAAAAGTGCATAAAATGCCCGAACGGTAATGATGGTGATTGTTTGAGTACAGTTACAGTTTATCTAGTCTGTTATAGATCGGCGTTGCGGCAGGCCAACCGTTGTCCGTATAGGAGAACAACTAATTAGGAAGCTTGAAGTTAAACCGAGATCCCACTAGACTTGCACAGGACACAGACACATAACGGGAAGATCATGAATAAGCCCACCATCCAGCGCAGAAATAAAATTTCAACGTGAATGTTTCTCAAAGTATTATGTATAAACGGCATAGATGCCAACATAGACCGCTGGGTGGATTGCCTCTTTAATTCAAATGTCTGGCACAGTATATAAGGCTGCTATCTAGAAGTGGAAGGCGTATATGGCAGTCCATGTGATCTCAGAACGGTTGATGCCACTAAAGAACTCATTGTAGACTCATATAAAGCGGTATTTGAAAAGCTGTTTTCTGTTAGCTAAGATAGAATTCTCGGTTGGTAATTTTACTGTCGATATATAGAGGTACGTGGCTGACTCGGTTGTGGGCAACCTAGTTCTTTCAGACCCGGAGGAAGGCAAAACCGCGGAAACGTAAGCTTGTCGAAAAATTGTGTAATTACATCTTGAGCATGGCTTACGTTACAATCTCTGCACCAACTATCTTGAGTAACAGTCATGAGAAGGAGAGGCGATTGTCTGGTTTATGATATCACACGTGGTGTGTCGGATTGGCCATCTACACATAGAGGTGGTCAGTTAGAAATCCGTTGCCACCCTGCGTGTAAGAACCCGTCATCAATCTGTCTGAACTCTCTTTGAAAACTTTGATCTTTCGTCGTAAACAATACAAACATTAACTTCCTTATTACAAAACACGAGTCCTTATTTACTTACGACGGTCAAACAGGAGTTGTTTTCTACCTGAACTATGGCTTAAAGTTAATGAAGCCATGTGACAGTCGCAGTATAGATCAAAATTTTGTCGGGATAAAGTTGAGAAGTCGAAAATATGGAAACGTTTGAATCAGCCGAGCCAAAGCCGTTAGGCTCGTCAGCTTCACAGCCACGAATAATCTCTTCGGTGTGAACGCCACAGTGCTTTTAGCGCTGGTATCCGCACAGTATACTGTGGTGATTGATTGTGTACAGTAGATTTCTGAAAGGTATAAATTGACACCATTCGCTCTAGCCGCGTATAGAAATTTTTTGGATCTACCGTATTCGATTGCAGACTTCCAATTCTGATTTTTATTCAGCGACACATCATCACAGATTACCAATGATATAGTCCACTGATAAGCTAACAAAAAGAAGTCGCAGTTCTTCAATACAACTATTTTCGAGTATCGGCTTCTTGAACAGCCACTATGATTCGATTCAGTGTGAGCGATTTTTTTTTTCTTGTGATGTGGGTTTTGAGTATTCGACACATCATGTGAATTCCAGGTCGGTCACATTCGATCAAGCAGTTATCTTCATGTGTCATGTGTTTTCAAGTTTAATATTGTTTCAACTATACTATAACGAGAACGTATATGTGCTCAAGCTGCTTGAGTTTTCAACGTTTTAGTAGCAACGCCAACTTATTGCGAACACTTTATTCGAAAAGTGTCCACAAAAATTTTTTAACAACAGGGACCACCACGAGATGTGGTCCAGATTGTGAGGCGGTTCTTCTCATTTATCCTACATTGTGGCATAGACACCAGAGTCCCTGCAATTATTGAATTCAGATGACTCAAATGTAAGCAGGCAATTCGACAGCATGTTCTTCAGAATAGTGTTGTGAAAGAATAGTTTTCTAGTGACACACCCTTCTTGAGCCTGCGGATCTACCCATACTGGCGGGTCTACCCATACCGCAATTGAACAAGCGGCTAATAAAGCCATGCAGACGTAAGCGGTCAGAAGACGCGTAGTGCTCATCTAAACATTTACAGGACATAGAATCTCTACACTTTGAGCAAGCCTTTATGCTACGAAGAGATAGTGACACCGTTCGTAGCACTTCCTAATGTCACAAGAAAAAGGTCGTGTTCTATAATAGGTCTAGCAATTAGAAGTCTTACCTTTGAAAGCAGAGGAGATCGACTGGTATTCCGAATGAGGCGGAACAATGGAGTATGTCTTCCTTATCCACTGTTTGATAAGATATCATTGTTCACGTTCTTATCACTGTCTTATCATATCTTATCTTTGAAACTCTTGATAAATCACATGTTAACCGTGAGTACATAGAACATCACCCAGATGACATAGAGAACAATTGTTCTTTTTGCTGATGAACAGGGTAGAGGACTGCAAACGAAAAATCACTCTTTAGCATGAGTACAGGGCTTATCAAGTTATCCATCCTGCTGCCTTAGGTTTAACTAGTGCTATGAATAAACACATTTTTAAACCGCAATAAGGAGCTGTGGTCAATGACTAGCGATACTTGGCGCAGCTCAGCGCGGAATTTATTCCACACTCTTAATCCATCTAAAGACCGTCTCTTCTGACACTTTCATTGCTTACCAAGCCCAATCGTTGACAGCTGGTTACTGGCATCTTTAATACTTTCTATCGCAGAAAGAGAAGCAGAACAGGAGTTCTGGAAGTGACCCCCCCCCCCCCCTCCCCTCCGAGTTGGTGAATGGAGTGTTTAACTTCCGACCGAATGAGAAAGTGACGTATCAAAGAATTCTCGCCCATAATATAGTACAGCTCGACATAGAGTCCGACCAACACTCCTTTTTTGAATATTGTAATTGGTTACCTCCAAATCATAATGCGAACATTAGAATGGGACAGTATAGGTATGAAAATCAACGGTTTACAGTTGAAATAAATCTTCGCTTGGCCGATAATATCGTGCATATAACACCAGAAGCGTCAGTCAGATAAAATGAATGCTGACTGATTTAGACAATGCTTGTGGAAATGTGTTCCTCCGGCTGATTCCAACGAAAACGATTTTATGAGGAACAAATGGGTTTTGAATTTCCCATTCACGCTCAACAAAACGAACATCTCCGAATGCTCCAGTACGTCTATCTAGGTAGTGAATTAACATTTCGAACGACCTAGTTCTATGTTAAACAGGGGGAAACGAACGGCCTAGAAAGTGTTTTGAAGCATCAAGGACGTGTATATATATACTACACAGAAATGGTTTTTGAAGCTAAGAAGAATCCAATAATATTTGTAATAATATGAGCGGTATCGAGTACTCTTAATAAGAAGTAGTATCACGGTTCCTTTTGGATGAATCCATCCGATGAATTCTCCACGTCATTCGTTTTGGTCAATGACGCATTTTACTACAAAAGAAAAATTATCATGCGATCTCAAAATCTGAAAGTCGAAGCAATAAAGAAAATGACTATGAGAACTATGTTGAACAGTAATAAAAATGTTAGTGATATCGTGAGAATGAGAAACGTTTGATGCGGATTAATCCGTCACGAATGCTTCATCAAAAATTGTGGGAGTGTCTAAACGCATATCTCTCTCGGGAAATTATTTTCGGTGGCGTAAAAATGTGGCACGTCAAAACTACCAGCCTGCAGAATTCCGGCAAGTAATTTCAAATCTTAGGAAGACGAAAGAACTCCTTCGGTGAGCCTCGGGCTTGAGATCGGGCCAGTGAAAGAGCACAGAACATTATACGTTGCATACTGTACACTGCTTTGAATAATGAAGACGAAAATCGCGAAGACGATCAACTGTGGATCGTGTACTTCGATCACGGCGATTGTGAAAAAGACATAAGCACCGAATTATAAGCCAAATAAAAGATTTAATGAACAGTTTGCCTTCACTTTAATATTGTCGAAGCTTCTATTACCGGTATTGTTAACTGTAGTAACAATAAAGTCAACTTGTTCATATTTAGCGTTTCTCTAAGCCAGTAGTACGGCACTGTTCATGAGACTCTCAAACGGATAGGTCTTTTGAATTCAATAAGACTGTTGCGAAATTTCTAATTCAGCAATGCCTTCACAGTCAGGTTGCTGCAGTTTTTAGGACACTGGATGAAATTATAGTGTATTAATGCGAAATCTTTGCTTTACTGCTCTATTTATCTATTGCAACAAATTTATCTGAATTTACCCTTACACTGAATGTTCTACCTGTCTTTTCCACCAAGTGTGTAACTGAAGAATTGATTAGTATCTGGAGGCGTTTCTGTGTCAAATGCAACCCGTCACGGAAGCGACTGACCGAGCGAGAAACTGCTTACTAGCGCACAAAATCCAGAAAACAAATGAAATAATAATGATTTTACACGCACTTTTATTTTATCTTGCCATATCTTCTCGAATGGGAAGTTTAAAATACTTGTAGCCAAAAGGTAATTCCAATCACCTCCGAAGCCGGCCCATCAATCCTCTCATTCATCAGAGGTGGTGAAACAGATACTAGGCATGTCTGGGGAAAACTCAGATTTCACTATCTACCGGTAGAGCTCCAGTCCGGCTGTCCTTAATAATCAACGCGAACCCACTTTACCAGCAAAAATTTCCATTCGTAAACGAGAGGTGTATCGCGAAGCAGCAACTGAATATACATGTAAGAAAATAGAAAACTTACATAGATGATGGATGCGAATAAACGAGTCGGGTAGCGACAGTGGTGAGATTCACAGAGTAGTTGTGAAGACTCGATGTGAAAACGAAGCAGTATGAATTTCTGAAATACTCACCCATACGACATCATATTTACACTTTACACCCATGTGTTCACATGCTATGACACCACTGAAGAATAGACAAATGTAGAAACAATTAATTCCGCGGCTGTTTTACGGTTTGTGCTGGTTTTTACGTTGAAAAGGTGTTATATAGCACCACCATATCATGGAACAGACTCAGATTTGATTAGTGGTATGCGAAACTTTAACACCTCCACGTCGCCTGTTTTCGAGAAGACCCTTTTGTAATGCTGTTAAACTCATACAAAACTTTGTTTCACATGCGCATATTTCTCGTCAGACAATATTCTTTCTTTTTTTGGGCCACTAGTATTCATTCGATACCGAAATCGTTTCCGATTTCAAGACTGCGCTTACTTTATCAAAAAGTCCTAGCATCCAAATGGTTTTTGATACTAATATTTAATGATTCTGTCCAGCGAGTGAGGTCGGTTTTTTCTTTGTCGTACGCAATGTTGTAGAGTGATGTGTAAAACATTTGCGTCAGGGAGACTTGAACTCGCATTTCATCCAATCCAAGGCGCGTATAAGGATTTATATCCGGAGAGCTTGCTTACCGATTAATGTATGCGTTGGGGCGCAGAGTGATCGATGGCCTAAGTGCTATATATACAGGGTGCAAGTTATTTTCAATTGCTATTTTCTCCACTTTGAAAGGAACTCCGTGTGAAGACGATCAACTCGGATACTGCGAAACTTTCTCTACACATTCATATGCTTTTTGTGTTTCCAGCAAATTATACGTGTGATAAAACGAAGGTGAACGGCGGGTATCGAACATAATTTTAACCTGGATGCTTCAGCGTCTGTACTATACGTAATGTACTAACATTCCTGTGAAACGTTCTTGTTCATCGAACAAGACCAGTTTTTCATTTGTTGCCTCATAATGTACAAGTACTGAATCTGCTCATATTAACAAATGTATTTGCTTGAATGCATGCATATCTGGCCTTTCCAATAACTAGCGATGGCCTACCGATCTGTAAAGGCAGTGTTGCTATACATCCAGAGAACATTTCTGCTACCAGTTCGCCGATCTCAGGGGGATGGAGGGCTTGGTGAGCCTTCATCGCAGTCGGAACCATTGCACCACTTGCTCGCCTCAGTGCACCTCTGACCACTGCGCCAGGCGCGCAGTATATGAAACAGTATCCCTGAGAATACAAGTGAGCAATCGATTTCTATACGTCTGAATAGGCTTTAGCCCTATAAATGACGGATAAGGAACTCTCGATGAGATTATGAAAGCTTTCACAGGGTGTCCTGGAATAATTAATTTCCTATTTTTGGCAGGAGACTGTGGCTCTGGAGGAGTGTACAAGGCATGGAGAGTGCCCGATAAGGGAGAACAATAGCCTGCTTCAATGCGAACTCTTGCCAAATGTTTAAAGAGAATGCTCGAGTGTTTGCCGTTCACTGAGAAACTCTGTGAATTCGTCGTTGGCTTTTTCTTCAATCTTTGTAGCTTCACTTGCGATCTCGCTGGTACCGTGTTCACTCATTTACACTCGAGACCCATAATCTCAGTTCACTGCGTGGATCCCAGCAATTCAACTACTTTTCTGACCTAGGCAATCATTAATCAAATGCAAAGCGAGTGTTGGGAAAAGGAATCGAACCAACGCTTTGCTCATCACTTTTCCTTCCTGATACGTTGTGTCACTAGCCACTACGCTAGTTTATTATTATTACTTGAATGTCGAGGGCAGACGATACCAGACGTTGAGGAGACGTTCGAGCGAATACAGTCACAGAAAGGCGTTGTTGGTGTGATCGTTATGGATAGTGTGGCTTAGTCGTTGGGTAATTCTCTATTGAATCTTCCAGATTATTCTAGTATGCCAAAATTTATTATTTTTGCTTTTTTTAGAAGTTCAATATGTTTGAGAATAGGGTAAAAAAACACCAAATATATAATCAGAGAGATTAATATTGCACGAATTTGGTATCGTTCAAGTAAGCATTTTCTTGCAAACATTTTGCTTTACAATTTTCCTATGCTTGTTCTAACCCTTCGCGGGACCAACGTTGATAGGCTGGCGAAGTCGCGCCGTCGCTTTTGCGGCGGCCGCAGAAGGCTGTCGTGGCTGTCTGCTCCTGCTTCTCCACGAGGCACGATACCGCCATTAAGTAGCGGAGTGAGATTTGACGTCGCTAGGCGCGGTACCGAACCTTGAAGGGTTGAGTTACACCTGTCGTGAGAACAAATTCGCTTACTACCCATCCATGGATGGTTCGTAGGGGAAATGAAGCGGTGCGCGAGATTAGTGGAGATTCCAGTGAACGGCCCGAGCTGGAATGATCCTCTGGATTGTTTTTTCCGGCTTTGAACTTCGCCAACCACTTCCTAACCGTCTTTTCCGTAACCGTATCATCGCGCCAGATCCCACTGATCTTGCACGCCGCTTCACTAAATTTTTCCCTACTTGTCATTCGTGCATGAGTAGCTGGCGAATTTGTTCCCACGACAGCTCCAACTTAACCCATTATGGACCAAAGGCTACATTTCGCACCATGTTTAGCAAAGTGATATCTCACTCAGTTACTGTAGTGGTGGTGTCGCTTCTCGTGGGAAAACAGGCGCAGTTAGCCAGACATGCATGCACAGACATGCAAATGCCGCCTTCTACGACTGCCGCGCAGGCGACGGTTCGATGCCGCCTGTTTATCAACGCTAGTCCCTGAAGGGTTAGTTCAAAGATAGGAATGTTCAATACCAAAATGTTTGCAAGAAAATGTGCAATTGAACGGTACCAAAACAGTGCAATTTTGACTACTTCTGACAAAAATCTGGTGTTTACTGCTCAAGTGCCAAAACTCATGGTGCGACCCATCATGTAAAATCTAATTCTTCAAAGAACAAGGAAGTAAAGTGGAAAGTGGTCATAGCACAAAATCTTACCGGAAGCCAAAGAGTAGGAGTTGACTGGTATCCTATTTGTCCTCTCAAGCGCTTGTCAAAAACATTCTCTCAATAGGTAGAAGTGCATGACGACGAGAGAAGGAGAGGAAAGAATCGTTAAACTTGGCACGATATCAGCCATTTTCATCGGCTACGAAACGCCGACTACTCGAGTTAGTCAATTACTATGGTTAGGCCGCGAGACAATACTTTGTAATTGAATAATATTGCTTTTAAGATACTTTTAATATCAAGTGAAGTTAGTTGTGCTATGTGCTACAAGGTGCCTAAGTCTCAGTGATCTTGACAGTTCGGTGGCAGTGATCGAGCTCCCATCTCCAACATTGCAACGTCAACTAGTCCACCAACGCCTCTGCGATAGACTGGCTACTCAGGAAGGTGTAAAATCTCCCTTAAAGGAAGGCAGTATGATTGTATGAGTTCCGGTACATTTTATGTAACATGTAAGGTATGTGGGGATGAGTACATTGGCGAAGCGGGTAAACCACATTATGGTTGTTTAAAAACGCTCTAGCGCTTTATTTCGTTTGATCCGTCATCACAGCGTTTTTCGGTGTGCGGATCCCAGTAATTCTAGCATTCAATTCGCTTCTCGACTTCTTCTTGAACGGTGTAGAATACTAGTTGAGCGAGTCTCCTTGTAATATAAGAGATACCTTGCTGTGGTGTTCCGTAGGACGTTCTTGTTGACTGCCAGAGAGAGGAGGAGGTGGAGGTCGGCTCCACGCGCGCCTCAACGAGCATCACAACCACTCGGCCACGGCGCCCCACGCGCTCAAAAGCATTTGGGTGAAAAATCAAAAATTTAACCAGATACTTCTCCAAGTACGCACAGGGTACATAGGCTTAGCAATAATTATTTGGAGGTCACTGTCACAATCCTAGCACAGAAGTCTAAAACATCGACGTTCAAAACCCATAAAGCAATTTAGATACATGCTAAAATCGCAGAAATAATTCAGAAGAGCAAATGTTTCACTAAAACACGAGACTTGAAAGCTTATGAGTGTTTGACTTATCTCTGAATTTTTTGAACGGTAATTCTAACTTCACCTGCGGACCGTGTCAGAGCACTGATTTTCCGCCGAATCAACGAATACTGTTACAATGAACATTCGGGATTTCAGTCTCTAAAACGTCAGCCTAGGAGTCGCAGTGCTATCTGAATCAGCTCAACAGCAGCAACATCAATAACAGCAGCCACTGACCTTACACCGGCTCAGAGCGCTAAGTTTTGACCACCTGTATCAGCTCTCGTCCCGTTGAACGTCGATGACTCGGCGAGCATCAGCAATGCTTCTATTTTTTCTCATCGCTTGCAAAACTAGCGCAATGGCACCTCCTCTCTCTAGAAATTCACTAATCGTCATATCTTTCTTCTAGGCTTTTCGTGAACAAATCGGACCACCGGGCCGGTGGTCCTTCCGTGGAGCGCTTAACATTGTGAGGAATCCAGTCGGTAACGGCTTCCGCCAATCTGTTTGTGGCTGAGGCGCCTTACGTGCCCGGCCCACCGTCTTTTCGACAGCTTTTACGTGTAGAACGTCATCTATGATTTTCGATCACTACCATACCTCGAAACTTCGAATCCTGTCTATCATTTTCGCGATACGCGATACTAGTAGCATTGACCTTTGAACTGCCGTTCAAGTGGTTTTTCATCCTGCTCACATAACGACCGAATTTCTGCTGCGTACGATCACCACCTGTATCACCTGTCGTCCCGTTGATCGTCGAGTGACTTGAGCGGATTCCAGCAACACTTCCATTTTTCCCTATCGCGTGCAAGAGTAGCCCAGTGGGTCCTTCTCGCTCTAGGGATTCGCTGAGCATCATATCTTTCTTCTATCGCTTTTCGTGAAGAAAGCGGACCAACGGGACAGTGGTCTTCCTTTAGAGCGCTTGACGTCCCGAGGAATCCAGTCGGTAACGGCTCTCGTCCATCGGTTGTCGTTGAAGCGCATCACGTGTCGGACCCACCTTATTTTTGAGATCCTAGCGTGTAGAACGGCGTCTCTGATTTTCGATCGCTGACGTAGGTCGGAACTTCGGATCCTTTCTCTCATTTGCGAGATACGGGATACTCCCAGCATCGACCTTTCGACTGCGCGTTCGATGTCGGCAAGTGATCTTTCATCCTGCTTACGTAGCGACCAGGTTTCTGCTGCATACGTCAGGGCAGGGATAATTGTCGAGTCGAAAAGGTGGGCACAAAGTCATATGTTCCTTGTCCTCTTTACGACATCTTCGATGCCCTCAAGCGTTCCCCAAGCCGCTCGTTTTCCTCCTGCTCAACTCGTGAGCTAGGTCGTTCCTCATGTTGATTTCACGACCTGGACAGACGTAACTGGAGCATTCGGGGATTGTCGTTCCGTTGAGTGTGAATGGGGCGTCAGAAACCCATCCGTTCCTCATGAACATTGTTTTCGTTAGATTCAGTTGATGACCAATCTTTCCAGAGGCGTTATCGAAATCGGTCAACATTCGTTCCGCTTGACTGATGTTTGGTGTTATGAGAACGATATCGTCAGCAAAGCGAAGATGGTTTAATTGTCGACAGTCAATTTTCACTCCCATTTCGTCCCATTCTAATGTTCGCATGACGTTTTTGTAGGGTGGCAGTGAATAGTTTTGGCGATATTGTATCGCCTTGTCGAACCCCTCTTCTTATGTCAATGGTGATATTGTTGTAGAATGGAGATATTTTGGCCGTGAAATCTTTATAGAGCTCACGAAGGATCATTACGTACGGAGTAGGGACGACCTGGTTATCCAGAGCCTCTATAACCGCTTCTGTTTCCACTGAATCAAAGGCTTTCTTCAGATCGATGAAAGTGAGACAGAGTGTTTGTTTGTAATCTTGTGAAACTTCAATGAGTCTTGTAATCGTGTGGATGTGGTCCATGGTACTAAATCCTTTTTGGAACCCTGCTTGTTCACATGGCTGTCCTTCGTCCAGTGTTCTGTCAATCCTGTTTAGGATGACTCTAGTAAAGAGTTTATAGACAACGGACAGCAAGCAGATTGGGCGACAATTGCCTATGTCGTGAAGGTCTCCTTTTTTGAACAACAATAGGGTCTTGCTGATTTTCCATTGAATAGAAACCTTGCATTCTGACAGGTAGCGAGTGAAGAGCCGAGCCAGGGTGTTGATGAGAACTGTCGGCAGATTCTTCAGATGTTCTGGTCTAATCCTGTCTGGACCGGGTGTTGTTCTGTTCTTCACCGACGATATAGCATGTCGGATTTCGGAAGGGAGGACCGGTGGGACAACATATTCGTCCTCTTTCAATTTATATGACGGTAAGAGGACATGGCTAGCGAGGAGATCCGAGTAGTATTGGCGGATGATTTTCTCCATAGCCCTCCTGGAAGCTGTAAGTGTCCCGTCAGGGTATCGGAGTGCAATCATCTTGGTCTTATAGTTGGCGAAGCCTTGCTGGGCTTTGCAAATGCTCTTCCCAGCTTCTGCAGCTTCTGCCATAACTGCTGCTCTTCTCTATTTCGCTGTGGTACTCTCAATTGGAAGACTCCCACGTCCATCGCTGAGAAAGAGGCTTCTAGAATTGCGAGTTACCATGGATGGTTTGGGTCGTCATGATAAACTCAGATAGCCTCTCACCCTGTTCAGTCCATTCTAGTCAGTGGGTCCTTATGTGACGTTCTTCAGACGTTCTTCTAGGTCCAATTTTTGCGTTAAAATCTCCGACAATGACCTTGAAGAGTGTACGATCTTCTCTGAAGAATTTTTCGAGGTCCATTTAGAACGCTTTGACTTCGTCTTCATCATAGCTTGATTTTGGTGCGTAAGCGACGAAGATGGTCAAAGCCGGCAAAGAACCACATCGTTTTAACCGTAATCGTCCGATACGGGTTGTTAGTTGTTCGAACGAGTCAATGCTCACGGTCAAATTCGATTTGACGAGGACGCCAACGCCGCCGACACCTCTGCGTTCGCATGTTCCAAGGAACAGTTCTTCTCCGGTGTCATAGACAGCGTGAAAAGGATGGCGCCTTCTCGTCTCAGCCAGGCCAATGACGTCGTACCTTATTCTTCTTGCTTGAATCAATAGATCTTCTACAGCGGATTGGTGAGCAAGGGTTCTTGCGTTGTAGGTACAGATCGTCATTTTAGCCCGTTTCGATCTTGGCAGCCTAGTTCGGCTCTGAGATTTTAGCAGCCTCTCCGTACTCGTCCTACCTGGCGCTGCCGTACCAGGGGCTCTTTGGCGGTCAGGGGAATGAGGCCCATATTTGTTGCTGTTTTTGGCATTTTGATACCCAACGTATAGCTTGCCAGGCTCTAAACGTGGGGGCTGGGTACTCACGAGTAGCTTGCCAGTCTCTCTCGGAGGAGCGGGAGGAGCTTATTTGTTGGAGGCGACTCCTAACCGCCTCCCATGTACTTCCCAGCCGCTTGATTGCAGGCTTTTGGCCGACTTGACTCGTAGAAATAGAGTTTTTGTCAAGTCGGCGCTGCAGAAGCAGGGAGCTCGTCCCCTGAATCCACCTGCGTCTCTGGGAAGCACACGGTCGCTTTTGGTTCGCGTTTTATTCCCCTATCCACCACCTGGGGAGCGCCACGTGCCCTCGCGACTAACCAGGCGGGATCTCTTGAGAGGGAGGTCCGTGGCTGCATACGATACAGCAGGAATAATAGTTAAGTCGGGAAGATTTGCACGAATTGAGTGTTCTTTGTGTTACTACGTCCTCGATACCTCAAAACACTCTTTGAGCCATTCGTTTCCCCTATTCAACTCTAGACATAGGTCGTTCGTACACGACCTAGATAGACGTACTGGAGCATTCGGAGATTTTGGTTTTGTTGAGCGTGAATGGGAAATTCAAAACTCATTTGTTCCTCATAAAATCGTTTTCGTTGGAATTAGCCAGAGAACCGTCTTTCCACAAGCGTTGTCTAAATCGGTCAGCATTAATTTTGCGTGGCTGATGCTTTTGGTGTTATATGGACGATGTTTTCAGCCAAGCAAAGATCTATTCTAATTGTCGACCGTTAATTTCCACACCCATACTGGCCCATTCTAACGTTCACATTATGTTTTGAAGGATAGCCAATTACAATATACAAAAAAAAGAGTGTTGGTCGGATTCTGTGTCAAGCTGTACTAAATTATGGGCGAGAATTCTTTAATATGTCACTTTCTTAGCAGTAATATGATATTACAACGATGTATGCCATAATGTCTGATCATACACAACACTTCCAACCTCTGTCGGAAGTTGGAAACTCCCTTCACCAACCCTGGGCTTCTGCTAGTTCTTGCACTACCAGGACTCCTATTCTGCCTCTCTGCGAAGGAAGTATCAGAGCTGTCACTAACCAGCTGTCAACGAATACGCCTGGTAAGCAGAAAAAGGGGCAGAAGAGACCGCCTTCAGAGAGATTAAGAGTGCGGAATAAATTCTGCGTTAAGCAGCGCTAAGTATCACTAGTCACTTGACCACAGCTCCTTATTGTGGTTTAAAAATGTATTTATTCATAGCGCTAGCTAAACTAAGATAACTGGATGGATAACTTGATAAGGCTATGTACTCATGCTAAAGAGTGATTTTTCGTTTGCAGACCTTACACTGTTCATCAGCGGAAAGAACAATTGTTCGCTTTGTCATCTGGATGATGTTCTATGTGCTCACGGTTAACACGTCACACAGCAAAAGTTTCAACTGATAAGTTCTGATAAAAGAGTGATAAGAAACGTGAACACTGATATCTTATCAAATGGTGGCTATTTAAGGAGGCGTAAGTGAAACATACCCCATTGTTTCGTCCCATTCGGAATATCAGTCGATCTCCTCTACTTCCAAAGGTAAGACTTCTATAAAACTATTTCAAGACACTAGTTTTTCATGTGATATCAGGAAGTGCTACGAACGGTGTCACTATCTCTTTGTAGCATAAAGGCTTACTCAAAGTGTAGAAATTCTATGTACTGTAAATGTTTAGATGAGCAACACGCGTCTCCTGACCGCTTACGTCTGCATGGCTTTATTAGCCGCTTGTTCATTTGCGGTATGGGTAGACCCGCATGCAGTATGGGTAGATCCGCTGGCTCAAGAAGGGTGTGTCACTAGAAAATCATATCTTTCACAAGACTATTCTGAAGTACACGCTGTCGATTTGTCTGCTTACATTTGTGTCATCTGAATTCAATAATTACAGGGACTCTGGCGTCTATGCCACAATGTAGGATAAATGAGAAGACTCGCCTCACAATCTGGACCAGATTTCGTTTTGGTCCCTGTTGTTAGAAAATTTTTGTGGACACTTTTCGAATAAAGTGTTTCGCAATAAGTTGGTGTTGCTACTAAAACGTTGAAAACTCAAGAAGCTTGAGCACATATACGTTCTCGTTATCGCATAGTTGAAACAATAATAAACTTGAAAACACATGACACATAAAATAACTGCTTGATCGAATGTGACCAACCTGGAATTGACATGATGTGTCGAATATCAAAACCCACATCACAACGAAAAAATGAAAAATCGTCTACACTGAGTCAAATCATTGTGGCTTTCGAGAAGCCATTAATCCAAAATAGTTGTGATGAAGAATTGCAACTCCTTTTTATTAGCTTATCTGTAAACTATATCATTGGTAATTTGTGATGATGTGTTGCTAAATAAAATTCAGATTTGGAAGTCTGCAATCAAATACGGTAGTTCCAAAAAATTTCTATACGCGGCAAGAGCTAATGGTGTTTTTTAAAATTTTCTGAAATCTACTGTACGCAATCGATCACCACCGTATACTGTGCGGATCCCACCGCTACAAGCACTGTGGCGTTCACACCGGAGAGATTATTACTGGCTGTGAAGCTGAAGGGCCTAACGGCTTTGGCTCAGCTGATTCAGACTTTTCCATTATTTCAACTTCTCAACTTTATCCCAACAAAACATCTGATCTATACTGCTACTATCTCAACGCTTCATTAACTTTAAGCCATTGTTCAGGTAGAAAAAAACTCCTGTTTTGGCCGTCATAAGTCAAAGAAGGATTCGATTTCTGTAATGAAGGAGTTAATGTTTGTATTGTTTACGAAGAAAGATCAAGTTTTTCAATGGTATAAAGTTCAGACAGATAGATGACGGGTTCTCAAACGCAGGATGCAACGGATTTTCTAACTGACCACCTCTATGTGTAGGTGGCCAGTCGTGCACGCCCACGTGTGATATCATAAACCAGACAGATGCCTCTACTTCTTATGATTGTTTCTGAAGATAGTTGGCGCAGACATTATAAAGTAAGCCATGCTAAAGGTTGTAATGTTACAAATTTTTGACAAGCTTACGTTTCTGCGATTTTGCCTTCCTCCGAGCGTGGAAGGACTAGATTGCCCACAACCGATTCAGCCACGTACCTCAATTACTACGACGGTAAAGTCACCAACCTAGAATTCTATCTTAGCTAGCACAAAACAGCTTTTCAAATACCGCTTCATATGAGTTTTACAATGAGTTATTTAGTGGCAGTCAACCGTTCTGAAATCGCATGGACTGCCAATATACCTTCCACTTCCAGATAGCAGCCTTGTATACTGTGCCAGACCTTGAATTGATGAGGCAATCCACCTTGCGGTCTATGTTTGGATCTATGCCGTTTATGCAAATTACTTTGAGAAACTTTTATGCTGAGATTTTATTTCTGCGCGAGAATGGTGAACTATTTCAAGATCTTCCGGTTATGTGTCCGTGTCCTCTGCAAGTATAGTGGGATACTCGGTTTAACTTCAAGCTTGCTAATTAGTTTTTCTCATATACGGACAGGGAGTGGCCTGCTCGTTTAGCCGCACGCTTTCAATATTATAGATAAACTGTAATCGTACTCAAACAATCACCATCATTACCGTGCAGGCATTTTATGCACTCTTGCGCTGCACATAGATGGTTAATGAAACTGTAAGACAAAGGATCCATACATACTTTTGGTGGAATTATTGATCCGGGGTGCGTTTTTTCCTCTGAGTCTATTCCGGGATCCTGCATTTCCGTAACTTTTGAAAATAACCACTTGCCTTTCCAGTTTCGAAAACTTTGTCTTCTATTCTCTTCCTGTATAGACAGTGATTGCTGTTTGGAACATACCTTTCATCAGGGAATTTTTTGAATACAAGCGGTAAAAGGAGGCGTGATGACCAGTCTATTCTTGTTACTTGGCTTCCAGTACAGATGGTAATTAGCACGGCTTCCACTTTGAATTTGAATGCAGCAGCAAGTCTACGTGTCAGCCGCTATCTCATTGCCAACTATAGCTTTTGTGCGGACTACTTCTCGAACCCACATGAATCTTCCACAGCTCAAACGCTCGTTCAAAAGAGCTGTAAGCTGCTGATCGATAAGTCATAAAATCTTTCATGTTTTTTGAGGTGTATAGGAGCTCGTGCATTACTTGCAATGCGGATTCATTGAACACTTTAATATAAAGGCGATAACGTGAGCGTCGTCTTAAGAAAACACTCGAAAACAAAAGGTATGATATATTGACGAAACCAGCGAACAGCAGCCCATTGTACAGCACTGTCCATACAATGATAATTGCTCCGCATTGAAATCGGGCTCTATAAGTCAGTCCTACAATAGACCACATGACATGTTGGCTCAAATAATAAGTACTAATTTTTCTCTCTAAGCACAATGATAAGTCAGGTAATAAGCCAAATAACCAATTTAAGTCAAATAATAATAATCTGATAAGTTGAAATTTGAGCGCGGTCTCAAGAAAGCACTCAAAACAAAACACTCCAATATGTGGGCGTTGTTGGGAGGCGCGTTAAGTAGTTGATCCAAGAACATTTAGCGTTCGGAAGATGAGCTACCTGTCTTAGCAACTGGGATGTTATTAGTCCCAGAAACCAAGTTTTCTATCCGCTGGCCCATCCACACAGCTGAAAATGGGTTTGCCTCAAGATATCGGTAGATTGTTAGACGCAAGGTCATCAATAGAAACGAACTTATGCGTTAGTTAAGTTAGTAAAAATTGGTCATGAAGACAGCTGAACTTTTGTCTGAGGAATAATACGTTCATCTGTTGTCTTTACCACTTCGACCCATTCGTTATTCAATTTGCGGTGATGATTTTTAAATTCGTTTTTAGAAGAGGGTCGAAATCAAGAGCATCATCGAGATGACCACTCGAACTAAAGATTTCGTTCACTAGTTTCCTCAGTCTTTTATAAACTTCACTGTTGAACAGTTATGGCCTGAAGGAGAGACTGACAAATGGCAGTAATGGTAATGCCACCACTTTTGTTGCTTATTTCTATTATGTTTTCTGGCTTTAGCCTTTTTCGGAGTTAGCCTTATACAGCAGCGAGATATATGTAATATTCCGTAAGGACACTTGGAAAGGGATCGAGGTGGTGAGAATTTGGGGCCCAGTTCTAATATCCAGCGCATCCCATCAGGCTCAGCCACGTATCCTAACGCAGTGACCTTCGATTCTCTTCGCCTATGGTTCGCCTTAATGTAGCCCTTTTGGCCTTCATTATTGCTGATCGTATACTTTCTTGGAATCGTGTTTTGCGATTTACTCAATAGTACAACAATTTTTCTCCACAAAGTAACTTCAACGTTCGACCTAATGGAATTGAAAATCAACACTGACTCAGCCACTATTCTCCTTCAGAGGCAACCAATCAAATGCTGAGCATCTTCGTTATGTTATCTATGATCAATAAACGCTCAAGATGTACTTACAAAGTCTCCGTAATCCAAGATCCATCAACTTAGAGTTGCTCACCAATGACCATTGGTTTTCTATAAAAGCTACACCAACACGTTTTTTTAGAAAAATCTTCTAAGACATAGCAACCTCCTACCATGTGTTTGCTTGCTATTGATTGCTGATTTATTAGTATCTTTCTGAATAAAATAACTGCATCATATCTATATTCAATTACTGCAATGTCTGATGATCATATTAGTGGACATGCACTAATACGCTATCTCTGTCGTGCGTGAAAAGAATTTTACTTTATGGGCGAGAAAATAACATGTCCAGCGACAAAGCCTTCATTAAAGGGACTTTCCCACGAAAGAGCTTGGCTCACTTAATGGCACTGTGAAACTGACGGGGCTACAAGGCCGAAACACGTGTTCTCGTTGTATACGTGCCTATGAAAGACGTAATGAAACGTCAAAGAAATACATTGTAAGATTATATTGTTTTGAGCGACATCTGAAATAACAGTCGAATATGAAAGGAGGCTTATTGAGATCATGGGATGAAATCCGCCTTGAGTCGCACCAAGTATCACTAGTCAGATAAGGATATTACTTGTTTTGAGCCGATAGGTCTAGTGCTATATAGACGCCTATTTCGTCCTATTGGGACTCATCAGTAGCACCCTCCCTCGGTTCCGTCGATCCCTTGAAGTGAAGTAATCCTCTAAAGGAATCGGCGCTGAGTAAAAATCAAGCACCCAAAGTAGGATGATGGTATTTCCTAACTTTGTGGTGACCGGCAGTCGAGCTTGTGGCTTTTAAAATGAACCATACCTCTGCTATCGACCGCTTTTTTACAGACCCGGTTTTTTCAGGTAATACCATCATCCTACTTTGGGTGCTTGAATTTTACTCGGCGCCGATTCCTTTAGAGGATTATTTCACCTCAAGGGATCGACGGAACCGAGGGAGGGTGCTACTGATGAGTCCCAATAGGACGAAATAGGCGCCTATATAGCACTAGACCTATCGGCTCAAAACAAGTGATATCCTTATCAGAGCAAATCATTTTGAGCGGGTCTGTAAAAAAAAGCGGTCGATAGCAGAGGTATCACTAGTCACTTGAACACAGCCCCTAATGTTTGTGGTTTAAAGTTGTAATTATTCATAGCACTAGTCAAACCCAAAGTAATTGAATGTCTTACTTGATAAAGCCCTGTACGCATGATAA